>JAVJIF010013343.1:87500-100449 GCA_038442645.1 Agave tequilana | reverse complement strand
GCCCAAGGTTACAATCAACCCGTTTTTAGTGTGTTTTGATGATTACAAAACATATTAGTTATTAGTAATAATATTGTTTGTTGCTTAAGTGTGTTTCAGGATTCTACCTCAACTAGAGGAGTTCTTCCCTAAAGGAAGGTGCTTTGGACTCAAGTCAACTCATTTTGGGCTCAAGATACAAAATTGAAGATCATGTGGAGAAAGCCCTTCTTGAAGCCTTGAAGTCCTTAAAATCATTGTAAGAATAGAATGTTAAAGTTTGAGTATGTGATATTTGGCTCTAGGATACACACACACATTTTTCCTTTACAAATTCTATGTTTTAAAATGTTTGTTTCTAAGTCTTATGCCTAAGTTTATATATACATGTATCCAAACTTTTTACAAATTGAATATCTTGTTTAAAACATGTGTATAGACTATTTTTGCATAATACTTAGTTATAAGTGTCTCAAAATATTTTCTCACAAAATTTCCAACTCCAAAAATCTGCCAGATTTCCCTGTTTCAGGTTGACCGGCCAACCGCCCGGTCGACCGGCGCCTGTGTCAGGATGTGCACGTTTGTGCACGTCTGTCGGTCGACCGGCCCGGTCGACCGACTGTAAGCAGGCCACTCTCGGTTTGTTTCGGTCGACCGCCCGGTCGACCGGTATAAGGAAACTGTGTTTCCTCAAAGAGGTCGGTCGACCGGACGGTCGACCGGAGTGCCAACGGCTCTTTGCCAACTAGGCAAACGGTCGACCGGCCGATCGACCGTTACGCCTGCAAGAGCCCAACGGCTCTTTCCTCTTTGGGATAGTTCTGAAATCTGTTTTTATTTTTTGTTTTAACAGACTTTTTGAGAGTTGTTGAGGACCTTTTTCAGGTCAAATTAGGTGTAAAGAAAATGGTTTTAACCTATTCTCTCCTTATAAATAGAGGGCAATAGGTCTTTGTTGTTTATTAAGAAAAATCCTCAAGTTTTCATTGTTTTCAAGAGAAAAAGAAAAATGTTTTAAAGCTTTCAATTCCAATCTTTTGAGCTTGTTTTTCAGTTGTGTTTGATTGCTAATATCACTCTACAACTGAAGGTTTTCTCACTACACTTCATAGAGCCAAAAATCCATTACTCATACTATAGAAGTTGTAAAAAGAGTGAGAGTGTTGTAAAAGAGTTTGAGAAAGAGTTTTGTGATCTTGAGGAGATCACTATTGTTCTTGTGATTCTTGTTCTTGTGGAGACAACTCCTAGGTGGAGTTCTTTGTAAGTTGTGAAGCTAAGGGCTTGGGGTCTTCGGTAGACCAAACTTGTAAGGCATCCTCGGTGGATAGTGGAAACCCTTCACGGAGGTGAAGGCGGGGACTAGAGCGGTGGCTCGAACCTCGAAACAAATCAATTGTGTTTGCGATTGCCTTGCGTCATCTTGCTTTACTTTTCTCTTGCTTTATATTGTCTACAACTATTTGCTTGAGAACTAACCCTTTACTTGTGCAATCCTTTCTTGTTTGCTTTACTTGTAATATTTATTGTGTGTATTTCATCATAGCATTTCATTCTTATCTTGTTCGATCATACCTCATACAACACGGTTGCATTGCGCACCTCTAACCCATTTTAAGGGGAATTGGGAGGACGGAGTTCAGAACCTCTCACGGGGTATTCGGCTCCTAGTCGTGTTTTGAGAGATCGTTGCATCACTCATTCAATTAAGTTTTAAAAAGATCATTAGATTAGCAATTACACCTATTCACCCCCCCTCTAGGTGTATTTCAATTGGTATCAGAGCTTGGACTCTAGGATTTGGCTTAACAACCTTAGAGAGATCCTCACGTTGCTAATCTTTTCATTCATACTCATTTAGTAAACATGGCCGATGGTATCAGGACACCCCCTAAGTTTGATGGACTTAACTTTCCCATATGGAAGGTTAAGATGACCGTGTTCTTGCAATCTCTAGGTAGCCGAGTTGCAAAGGCCGTGACCAAATCTTTTACCACACCCACCGGTGATGAATCTACTTGGTCCGAAATTGAGACCAAGGAGTTTGATGCCAATGCTAGGGCTCATTATGCACTCCTACAAGCCCTCAATGATGATGACATAGCTAGAGTCATCCATTGCAAATCCGCATACGAGATTTGGACCCATTTGTTAGTCACACATGAGGGGACATCACAAGTGAAGAGGGCCAAGATAGACCTTCTTCGGTCCCAATATGAAAATTTTAGCATGCAAGAAAATGAAACCATAGATGATATGGTTACAAAATTTACTAAGATTACTAATGGACTTTCTTCTCTAGGTGAGGACATCAACAATGATCAAAGAGTAAGAAAGATCATCCGGGCTCTTCCTCCTTCATGGGAAGTCAAGGCTACAACCTTGAAGGAACTCAACGACAAGGATGAGATAGAGCTAATTGGTCTCATTGGGAATCTAAAAACCCATGAGATGGAAAGGAAAGCTAGGGAGGACATGGCTCCCACCAAGAAGAAGACTATTGCCTTCAAGTGTCAATCGTCCTACTCCGACGAAGATGATGAAGAAGAAGATGACGAAGAGCTCTCACTTCTAGTCAAAAATGTTCGGAGGATGTACAACAAGGCAAAGTTCCAAGGTAGAAAGAGATGGCAAGGAGGCAAAGAAGAAAGGAAGATTATTTGCTTCAATTGCCAAAGACCGGGACACATAGTGGCGGAGTGTCCGGATAAGGTGAAGCCCTCCACATCCAAGAAGCCTTACAAGAAGAAGGCAATGAAAGCAACATGGGATTCCGAAAGCGAATCCGAGGAGGAAATTGACACCGCCAACATGTGCTTCATGGCCAATGAAAGCACAAGCAAGGTAACCTATTCCACTCTTTTTGATGATGAACTCTCCATGGATGAACTAGGAGAAGCATTTATAGAACTTTCACATAACTATGACTCTTTAAAGAAAAGGTATTTAAATATGAAGAAAGATAATGAATCTCTTAGTCTTCAAGTTTTAAATCTTTCTAAAGAAAAGGATGACTTGCTTTCTACTTTAACTACAACTAAAAATGATTTTGATAAATATAAGATTTCTTGTAAAGGCAAGTCCCCACTAGTTGATTCTAATGAGATTTCCATGCTTAAGAAAAGAACAGACTCATTAGGAATTACTTTGAAAAAATGTGAATTTGATAAAAAGAAGTTAGAAGCTATGTTTCCTAAGAAACACGCCCCTAAGAAAAATGTCTACCATGCTCATGCTCATGTTCATACCACACAACCTTCACATCATGGCAAACCCCCAAAACATGCTCACACTCCACACACACATCATGCATTCATGTATGGTAGAGTGTTCTCATGTTCACATTGTGGGCGGAAAGGGCACTTAGCCAATTTTTGCTATGATAGACTAAGTGCAACTCATCATAATGTTTGGGTTCGAAACACTAACTTTCAAGGACCCAAGAAAATTTGGGTACCAAAATCAATGAATTCGTTAAATGATGTAGGTACCTTCCAAAGCCCAACGACGTAGAGGATTGTGGTATCTTGATAGTGGTTGCTCAAGGCACATGACTTGGGACATCAACAATTTTGCAACCCTATCAAGATATCATGAAGGTGGCACCGTCACCTTCGGAGATGACGCCAAAGGAAAAATCATCGGTATTGGTAATGTAAAACTTGGCACATCCCCTTTAATTGAAAATGTTGTTTTAGTTGATGGCCTCAAGCATAACCTCTTGAGTGTTAGTCAACTTTGTGATAAAGGTTTTGATGTAGTTTTTGATAATATAGCTTGCAAAGTAATTGATAGAATTTCCAATGCTTGTGTGTTTTCCGGTTTTCGTGAAAGTAATGTTTATATGATAGATATGTTAAATATGTCTTGTAACATTACATGTTTAAAAGCCCTCAATGATGACTCTTGGTTGTGGCATAGAAGATTAGGCCATATTTCTTTTGACCATATATCTAGACTTAACACTAAGGAAATGGTGAAAGGTATTCCTTGTTTGAATTTTGAAAAGGACCGAGTTTGTGACGCATGTCAATTTGGGAAACAAACTAAGTCTTCTTTCAAATCAATTAAGGATATCATGTCATCACGTCCTTTGGAGTTAATCCACATGGATTTATTTGGCCCAACACAAACCAAAAGTTTAAGTGGGAATAGATTTGCATTTGTTTTGGTGGATGATTTTTCACGTTTTACTTGGGTTTTCTTTCTTGAACATAAAAGTCAAGCCTTTTCATATTTTCAAACATTCAAGAAAAGAGTTGAAAAGGAAAAAGACTCTTCAATAATAAAAATAAGAAGTGATAGATGAGGTGAGTTCATTAACCTTCCCTTTACCACTTTTTGTGAAGAACATGGAATAAAACATGAACTTTCTTGTCCTAGAACTCCACAACAAAATGGAGTAGTTGAGCGGAAAAATCGTACCTTACAAGAGATGGCTAGGACAATGTTAAGTGAATATGGTCTACCACATTATTTGTGGGCCGAGGCCGTTAATACTTCATGTTACATAGCAAATCGTGTTTTTTTATGTAAAAATACATCTAAAACTTCTTTTGAAATGTACTTTTCTAGAAAACCAAATGTTTCTTATTTCAAGGTTTTTGGATGTAAATGTTTTGTTTTAAATACAAAAGATAATTTAGGAAAATTTGATGCTAGATCTTATGAGGCTATTTTTGTAGGTTATTCTAATACTAGTAAGGCTTATAGAGTCTTCAATAGGTCATCTTTGACTATTGAGGAGTCTATACATGTTAAGTTTGAGGAATCTAATATGTTTGTTAAGAATGTTGTAGAAATTGATGCTTTAGATGAAGGTTTGGAGAAAGTGACCTTGGAGGATGCTTCTACTATGGGAGACAAGCCAAAGGATGATGAAGGAAGTGAAGCTAAGGTGGAAGAAGCTCAAGGTAATGAAAATCAATCAAATGGAGTGGAGCCTACTCAACAACTTCCAAAGGATTGGAGATACAATCCTCATCATCCCAAGGACCTTGTCATAGGTGAAGTATCAAAAGGGGTAACCACTCGCTCTAAATTTCAAGATTTCTGTGGTAACTTTGCTTTTATTTCTCATATAGAACCCAAAAATGTCCTCGAAGCCGAGGCCGATTCATATTGGTTGCTAGCCATGCAAAAGGAGCTCAATCAATTTGAGCGCAACCAAGTATGGCATCTTGTTCCTAGGCCCCACGATAGACCAACGATTGGTACTAAGTGGATCTTTAAGAACAAGTTGGATGAATCGGGTAATGTAGTTAGAAACAAGGCTAGGTTAGTGGCCCAAGGTTACACTCAAATCGAAGGGATCGATTTTGAAGAAACCTTTGCACCCGTAGCACGGCTTGAAGCCATACGGATGACACTAGCGTTTGCCTCATATAAAGATTTTAAGTTGTTTCAAATGGATGTTAAAAGTGCTTTTCTAAATGTTTTTATTGAAGAGGAAGTGTATGTTGAACAACCCCCCGGGTTTGTTGATCCTACACATCCGGATTTTGTGTTTAAATTAGATAAAGCTCTTTATGGTTTAAAACAAGCCCCTAGGGCTTTGTATGAAAGACTATCTTCATTTTTAATTTCAAATGGCTTTAAGAAAGGAAAAATTGATACCACTTTGTTTACTAAACATGTTAAAAATGATATTCTTATTGTGCAAATTTATGTTGATGATATTATTTTTGGTTCTACTAATGAATCTCTTTGCCAAGTTTTTGAATCATGCATGAAGGATGAATTTGAAATGTCTATGATGGGGGAGCTCAACTATTTCCTTGGACTCCAAATCAAGCAAAGGAAGGATGGGATCTTCATCAATCAAGCCAAGTACACAAAGGAACTAATCAAAAGGTTCGGGCTTGAAGGATCTAAAGTAAGCAAAACTCCCATGGCAACAACTACCAAGCTTGACAAGGATGAACAAGGTAAAAGTGTAGACATTAAACTCTATAGAAGCATGATAGGTAGTTTATTGTATTTGACGGCTAGTAGGCCGGATATTATGTTTTCCGTTTGTCTTTGTGCACGTTTTCAATCTTGTCCTAGAGAATCTCACATAATTGCGGTTAAACGCATAATTAGATACCTTAAGGGCACTATTGAAATGGGTTTGTGGTATCCGAAAACCGGACAATTTACAATGACGAGTTTTTCGGATGCGACTATGCGGGTTGTAGGGTAGATAGGAAGAGCACAAGTGGAACATGTCAATTCTTAGGTAATTGTCTTGTATCTTGGTCTTCCAAAAAGCAAAATTCGGTAGCCCTATCAACCGCCGAGGCGGAGTATGTTGCAGCCGGAGCTTGTTGTGCACAAGTTCTTTGGATGAAACATACTCTCCTTGACTATGATTTACACTTTGATCATGTTAAAATATTTTGTGATAATACTAGTACTATTCACATGACAAAGAATGCAAATCAACATAGTAAAACCAAACACATTGACATTAGGTATCACTTTCTTAGAGATCATTATGAGAAAGGTGATATTGACATTGATTATATTTCTACCGATTTTCAACTTGCCGATATTTTCACTAAACCTTTAGATTATGCTAGATTTTCATTTATTTGTGGTGAGTTGAATGTATGTATGATTGATTCTTAAAATATTTTTAGTTTGTTCGTTTTTGTTATGTTTTAACCCTTTTTGATGTATGACAAAAAGGGGGAGAAAAATATATAAGTTTAATTATTAAGGTGAAATATATAAGTTTAATTATTAAGGTGTTTATTACTTGAAGTTTTAGGGAGAAAAAGATATTTGAAAAAGATAAGTTTGCTTATTATAAATTTGTTTAATGTTGTTCATTATTTGAGTTTCTATGACAAAATTTATGGTGATAATATTTTCATAATATGTATGCTTACAAAGCTTTTCATATTCATGATAAATACATAGCATTGTTTGAGGGGGAGCTTTCCAAGCTTTTCCTCCTTTATTTGTTTCAATAACTTATATGTTTTGTCATCATCAAAAAGGGGGAGATTGTTGGCCCAAGGTTACAATCAACCCGTTTTTAGTGTGTTTTGATGATTACAAAACATATTAGTTATTAGTACTAATATTGTTTGCTGCTTAAGTGTGTTTCAGGATTCTACCTCAACTAGAGGAGTTCTTCCCTAAAGGAAGGTGCTTTGGACTCAAGTCAACTCATTTTGGGCTCAAGATATAAAATTGAAGATCATGTGGAGAAAGCCCTTCTTGAAGCCTTGAAGTCCTTAAAATCATTGTAAGAATAGAATGTTAAAGTTTGAGTATGTGATATTTGGCTCTAGGATACACACACACATTTTTCCTTTACAAATTCTATGTTTTAAAATGTTTGTTTCTAAGTCTTATGCCTAAGTTTATATATACATGTATCCAAACTTTTTACAAATTGAATATCTTGTTTAAAACATGTGTATAGACTATTTTTGCATAATACTTAGTTATAAGTGTCTCAAAATATTTTCTCACAAAATTTCCAACTCCAAAAATCTGCCAGATTTCCCTGTTTCAGGTTGACCGGCCGACCGCCTGGTCGACCGGCGCCTGTGTCAGGACGTGCACGTTTGTGCACGTCTGTCGGTCGACCGGCCCGGTCGACCGACTGTAAGCAGGCCACTCTCGGTTTGTTTCGGTCGACCGCCCAGTCGACCGGTATAAGGAAACTGTGTTTCCTCAAAGAGGTCGGTCGACCGGAGTGCCAACGGCTCTTTGCCAACTAGGCAAACGGTCGACCGGCCGGTCGACCGTTACGCCTGCAAGAGCCCAACGGCTCTTTCCTCTTTGGGATAGTTCTGAAATCTGTTTTTATTTTTTGTTTTAACAGACTTTTTGAGAGTTGTTGAGGACCTTTTTCAGGTCAAATTAGGTGTAAAGAAAATGGTTTTAACCTATTCTCTCCTTATAAATAGAGGGCAATAGGTCTTTGTTGTTTACTAAGAAAAATCCTCAAGTTTTCATTGTTTTCAAGAGAAAAAGAAAAATTGTTTTAAAGCTTTCAATTCCAATCTTTTGAGCTTGTTTTTCAGTTGTGTTTGATTGCTAATATCACTCTACAACTGAAGGTTTTCTCACTACACTTCATAGAGCCAAAAATCCATTACTCATACTATAGAAGTTGTAAAAAGAGTGAGAGTGTTGTAAAAGAGTTTGAGAAAGAGTTTTGTGATCTTGAGGAGATCACTATTGTTCTTGTGATTCTTGTTCTTGTGGAGACAACTCCTAGGTGGAGTTCTTTGTAAGTTGTGAAGCTAAGGGCTTGGGGTCTTCGGTAGACCAAACTTGTAAGGCATCCTCGGTGGATAGTGGAAACCCTTCACGGAGGTGAAGGCGGGGACTAGAGCGGTGGCTCGAACCTCGAAACAAATCAATTGTGTTTGCGATTGCCTTGCGTCATCTTGCTTTACTTTTCTCTTGCTTTATATTGTCTACAACTATTTGCTTGAGAACTAACCCTTTACTTGTGCAATCATTTCTTGTTTGCTTTACTTGTAATATTTATTGTGTGTATTTCATCATAGCATTTCATTCTTATCTTGTTCGATCATACCTCATACAACACGGTTGCATTGCGCACCTCTAACCCATTTTAAGGGGAATTGGGAGGACGGAGTTCAGAACCTCTCACGGGGTATTCGGCTCCTAGTCGTGTTTTGAGAGATCGTTGCATCACTCATTCAATTAAGTTTTAAAAAGATCATTAGATTAGCAATTACACCTATTCACCCCCCCCTCTAGGTGTATTTCAATTGGTATCAGAGCTTGGACTCTAGGATTTGGCTTAACAACCTTAGAGAGATCCTCACGTTGCTAATCTTTTCATTCATACTCATTTAGTAAACATGGCCGATGGTATCAAGACACCCCCTAAGTTTGATGGACTTAACTTTCCCATATGGAAGGTTAAGATGACCGTGTTCTTGCAATCTCTAGGTAGCCGAGTTGCAAAGGCCGTGACCAAATCTTTTACCACACCCACGGTGATGAATCTACTTGGTCCGAAATTGAGACCAAGGAGTTTGATGCCAATGCTAGGGCTCATTATGCACTCCTACAAGCCCTCAATGATGATGACATAGCTAGAGTCATCCATTGCAAATCCGCATACGAGATTTGGACCCATTTGTTAGTCACACATGAGGGGACATCACAAGTGAAGAGGGCCAAGATAGACCTTCTTCGGTCCCAATATGAAAATTTTAGCATGCAAGAAAATGAAACCATAGATGATATGGTTACAAAATTTACCAAGATTACTAATGGACTTTCTTCTCTAGGTGAGGACATCAACAATGATCAAAGAGTAAGAAAGATCATCCGGGCTCTTCCTCCTTCATGGGAAGTCAAGGCTACAACCTTGAAGGAACTCAACGACAAGGATGAGATAGAGCTAATTGGTCTCATTGGGAATCTAAAAACCCATGAGATGGAAAGGAAAGCTAGGGAGGACATGGCTCCCACCAAGAAGAAGACTATTGCCTTCAAGTGTCAATCGTCCCACTCCGACGAAGATGATGAAGAAGAAGATGACGAAGAGCTCTCACTTCTAGTCAAAAATGTTCGGAGGATGTACAACAAGGCAAAGTTCCAAGGTAGAAAGAGATGGCAAGGAGGCAAAGAAGAAAGGAAGATTATTTGCTTCAATTGCCAAAGACCGGGACACATAGTGGCGGAGTGTCCGGATAAGGTGAAGCTCTCCACATCCAAGAAGTCTTACAAGAAGAAGGCAATGAAAGCAACATGGGATTCCGAAAGCGAATCCGAGGAGGAAATCGACACCGCCAACATGTGCTTCATGGCCAATGAAAGCACAAGCAAGGTAACCTCTTCCACTCTTTTTGATGATGAACTCTCCATGGATGAACTAGGAGAAGCATTTATAGAACTTTCACATAACTATGACTCTTTAAAGAAAAGGTATTTAAATATGAAGAAAGATAATGAATCTCTTAGTCTTCAAGTTTTAATCTTTCTAAAGAAAAGGATGACTTGCTTTCTACTTTAACTACAACTAAAAATGATTTTGATAAATATAAGATTTCTTGTAAAGGCAAGTCCCCACTAGTTGATTCTAATGAGATTTCCATGCTTAAGAAAAGAATAGACTCATTAGGAATTACTTTGAAAAAATGTGAATTTGATAAAAAGAAGTTAGAAGCTATGTTTCCTAAGAAACACGCCCCTAAGAAAAATGTCTACCATGCTCATGCTCATGTTCATACCACACAACCTTCACATCATGGCAAACCCCCAAAACATGCTCACACTCCACACACACATCATGCATTCATGTATGGTAGAGTGTTCTCATGTTCACATTGTGGGCGGAAAGGGCACTTAGCCAATTTTTGCTATGATAGACTAAGTGCAACTCATCATAATGTTTGGGTTCGAAACACTAACTTTCAAGGACCCAAGAAAATTTGGGTACCAAAATCAATGACTTCGTTAAATGATGTAGGTACCTTCCAAAGCCCAACGACGTAGAGGATTGTGGTATCTTGATAGTGGTTGCTCAAGGCACATGACTTGGGACATCAACAATTTTGCAACCCTATCAAGATATCATGAAGGTGGCACCGTCACCTTCGGAGATGACGCCAAAGGAAAAATCATCAGTATTGGTAATGTAAAACTTGGCACATCCCCTTTAATTGAAAATGTTGTTTTAGTTGATAGCCTCAAGCATAACCTCTTGAGTGTTAGTCAACTTTGTGATAAAGGTTTTGATGTAGTTTTTGATAATATAGCTTGCAAAGTAATTGATAGAATTTCCAATGCTTGTGTGTTTTCCGGTTTTCGTGAAAGTAATGTTTATATGATAGATATGTTAAATATGTCTTGTAACATTACATGTTTAAAAGCCCTCAATGATGACTCTTGGTTGTGGCATAGAAGATTAGGCCATATTTCTTTTGACCATATATCTAGACTTAACACTAAGGAAATGGTGAAAGGTGTTCCTTGTTTGAATTTTGAAAAGGACCGAGTTTGTGACGCATGTCAATTTGGGAAACAAACTAAGTCTTCTTTCAAATCAATTAAGGATATCATGTCATCACGTCCTTTGGAGTTAATCCACATGGATTTATTTGGCCCAACACAAACCAAAAGTTTAAGTGGGAATAGATTTGCATTTGTTTTGGTGGATGATTTTTCACGTTTTACTTGGGTTTTCTTTCTTGAACATAAAAGTCAAGCCTTTTCATATTTTCAAACATTCAAGAAAAGAGTTGAAAAGGAAAAAGACTCTTCAATAATAAAAATAAGAAGTGATAGAGGAGGTGAGTTCATTAACCTTCCCTTTACCACTTTTTGTGAAGAACATGGAATAAAACATGAACTTTCTTGTCCTAGAACTCCACAACAAAATGGAGTAGTTGAGCGGAAAAATCGTACCTTACAAGAGATGGCTAGGACAATGTTAAGTGAATATGGTCTACCACATTATTTGTGGGCCGAGGCCGTTAATACTTCATGTTACATAGCAAATCGTGTTTTCTTATGTAAAAATACATCTAAAACTTCTTTTGAAATGTACTTTTCTAGAAAACCAAATGTTTCTTATTTCAAGGTTTTTGGATGTAAATGTTTTGTTTTAAATACAAAAGATAATTTAGGAAAATTTGATGCTAGATCTTATGAGGCTATTTTTGTAGGTTATTCTAATACTAGTAAGGCTTATAGAGTCTTCAATAGGTCATCTTTGACTATTGAGGAGTCTATACATGTTAAGTTTGAGGAATCTAATATGTTTGTTAAGAATGTTGTAGAAATTGATGCTTTAGATGAAGGTTTGGAGAAAGTGACCTTGGAGGATGCTTCTACTATGGGAGACAAGCCAAAGGATGATAAAGGAAGTGAAGCTAAGGTGGAAGAAGCTCAAGGTAATGAAAATCAATCAAATGGAGTGGAGCCTACTCAACAACTTCCAAAGATTGGAGATACAATCCTCATCATCCCAAGGACCTTGTCATAGGTGAAGTATCAAAAGGGGTAACCACTCGCTCTAAATTTCAAGATTTTTGTGGTAACTTTGCTTTTATTTCTCATATAGAACCCAAAAATGTCCTCGAAGCCGAGGCCGATTCATATTGGTTGCTAGCCATGCAAGAGGAGCTCAATCAATTTGAGCGCAACCAAGTATGGCATCTTGTTCCTAGGCCCCACGATAGATCAATGATTGGTACTAAGTGGATCTTTAAGAACAAGTTGGATGAATCGGGTAATGTAGTTAGAAACAAGGCTAGGTTAGTGGCCCAAGGTTACACTCAAATCGAAGGGATCGATTTTGAAGAAACCTTTGCACCCGTAGCACGGCTTGAAGCCATACGGATGACACTAGCGTTTGCCTCATATAAAGATTTTAAGTTGTTTCAAATGGATGTTAAAAGTGCTTTTCTAAATGGTTTTATTAAAGAGGAAGTGTATGTTGAACAACCCCCGGGTTTGTTGATCCTACACATCCGGATTTTGTGTTTAAATTAGATAAAGCTCTTTATGGTTTAAAACAAGCCCCTAGGGCTTGGTATGAAAGACTATCTTCATTTTTGATTTCAAATGGCTTTAAGAAAGGAAAAATTGATACCACTTTGTTTACTAAACATGTTAAAAATGATATTCTTATTGTGCAAATTTATGTTGATGATATTATTTTTGGTTCTACTAATGAATCTCTTTGCCAAGTTTTTGAATCATGCATGAAGGATGAATTTGAAATGTCTATGATGGGGGAGCTCAACTATTTCCTTGGACTCCAAATCAAGCAAAGGAAGGATGGGATCTTCATCAATCAAGCCAAGTACACAAAGGAACTAATCAAAAGGTTTGGGCTTGAAGGATCTAAAGTAAGCAAAACTCCCATGGCAACAACTACCAAGCTTGACAAGGATGAACAAGGTAAAAGTGTAGACATTAAACTCTATAGAAGCATGATAGGTAGTTTATTGTATTTGACGGCTAGTAGGCCGGA
>JAVJIF010013343.1:0-82500 GCA_038442645.1 Agave tequilana | reverse complement strand
AAGTTAACTCCCTGTTTAAGCCATATCCGGCTCCTAGTTCAGGCCAATCGGGGTGAATGTTTGACTTTTGATCAAACTTTCCAAATAAGACTAGAAATAAGTTTAATTAGAAGTAATTATATATAAAAACTATGTAATATGACTCCCGTCTCTGGATAATCAGATTTTGTCCCTGTTTGGGCCTTATTCGTATCTTATAAGGCCTAATTCAAGCCAATCAGGATTAAAAGTTTGATTTTTAGTTAAAATATCCAATTAACACAAGAAACAAGGATAATTAGCAGTAATTGTACATAGAAACATGTAACACCACTCTCAGGTCTCGAAACCATATTTTCCTCCAGTTTGGGTCCTATTTGGCTCTTTTGAGGCATAATTCAGATCAATCGGAGCTGAAAGTTTAACTTTCGGTCAAACTTCCAACTTGAGAATAGAAACAAACTGAATTAGTACTAGTTATACATAGAAACTATGTGATACTACTTTCATCTCTTGAAAACCATGTTTTCTCCCCGTTTGGGCCCTATTATGCTCTTTTAAGACCTGGTTAAGGCCAATCGGGGCTGAAAGTTTGACTATTGGTAAAATATTCCAATTAAGAATAGAAACAAATTTAGTTTGTAGTAATTATAAATAAAAACAATGTAATACTACTCTCACCTATTGAAAACTTCATTTTCTCCCCGTTTGTGACCTATTCGGCTCTTATACACGGCTTAGTCCAGGCAATTCGGGGTTAAAAGTTTGATTTTTTTATCAAACTTCCCAATTAGTACTAGAAACAAGGTTAATTAGTTGTAATTGAATATAGAAACTATGTAATAACACTCTCAGCTCTTGACGACAATATTTTCCTTTCGTTTGGACCCTATTTGGCTCTTATAAGGCCTAGTTAAGGCCAATAAGGGATGAAGGTTTGACTTTTCATCAAACCTCCCAATTAAGATTAGAAACAAGTTTAATTACTATTAATTATACATAAAAACTATGTAATACTACCCCCAGCTCTTAAAAACTGCATTTTCTTCCTATTTGGACCCTATTGGGTTCTTGTAAGACCTAGTTCAAGTCAATTCGGGGCTGAAAGTTTGACGTTTAGTCAAACCTCTAAATTAAGAATAGAAACTAGTTTAATTAGTAGTAGTCATACATATATAAACTATGTGATACTACTCCCGGCTCTTAAAAACCATATTTTCTCCCTGTTTGGGCCTTTCTCAGCTCTTATGAGGCCTGGTGATTTGTCACATACATTGCATTTATGTTGTCACTTTACCACACTTGTTTGCTAATAAATGATATTAATAAGTGTCTTTTTTCTTTGCTAAATGTAGGCCCAAATGCTCAAAGGAATAAAAGAAGAACAAGCCCAAAAGCCCACTTTATTCTGAATTAATTCAGAATAAATTCGAAGTGAAGAAATCTGGGCTATATCTTGGCATATCAAGGGGTTGAGAAAAACTCTCCTTGAATCGAGGAATCGAAGCTAGAAAATCAAAAGTCGATTCAGTCAGCGGTTGAAGAAGCAACAAGAAAACCAGCAGGAGATACGAGCCCCACTTCAAACCAGGAGCCACCCCCTCTTGATGTGGCCACCTGGCCACAAGATTGCCGCAAAAACGCGGCAATAGCCGCGTTTTTGCGGCAATCTTGGGGAGTTAGGGGGAGCGTTTGCTCCCCCGACCTCCCCGGTATTCTGGTTGTTAGGGTTTCTGCCTATAAAAGGCCATATTGTGCACTGAAAATGGACGTCAATGCAGAGATTAGGATTTAGCTTAGTTTTCATTTCTTAGTTTAGGTTTTTAGTCTTTCTTTTTATGTAATTTTAGGTTTCATTTATGTAATTCAGAGGAGATCGACTTGCATCGAAGAACAAGACTGAAGCTTGAGCTGGAGTGACACCGGTGTAAGACTTATTTCTTTTCTTTGATTGTAATGGAATCGAATCGATGTTCTTTTTGTGTATGTACTTCTATTTAGTCTTCTTCTTCTTCTTCTTTTCTATTTTACTCTTCTTTTTCGTACAATCGTCTTCCAAGTGAGTCTAGAAGCATCGAAAGAGCCTTGCCATTGCGAGTGCCATCGATAGCTCATGACGATGGAGTAGAGTCTCTCTCTGTATCATTTCATTCTTGAAGTAGTCTTGATGATGTAATGTGGATGAAGACCAACACTCAAATCTTATGGGCTATGCGTTGAATGCCTCTAATTCAAGGTAACTTCGTAGCTAAGATCTCAAGGTAAGCATTTGACGAAAAGAAGGTAAGTAACTCTTTTATTTCTTTCTTTCATTTCTGTAAAGTAAATCACAAACACCACTTCTTCCAAACCGTTTTCATTCTTTCTTCTCCACTCATTCCATTTGTACATAGTCGCTTTTTATCGTTTTCTGATTTTCCACCTTCTTCATCCTTCGCTTTCTTCTTAACTTTAACCTTTAACTTTCGTTTTCTTTTTCTTAACTTTAAAAATAGAGAAGAACTCTCGTTTGGTTTATAACGATTTCAATAGAACCGTAAAAAGCTTCCATCGCAAACCCTCCTTGTGGATCACGACCCGCATAGCCACTTGCTATAGCGGAAGAATTGAGCACTTGCACATTTCCTTTCTTAAGTTCTCTAATTTCGTATTTTGTGTGCAGGTTAGCCTCAATCACCTGGTTCAGGCCAGTCGAGGCTGAAAGTTTGACTTTTGGTAAAACTTTCTAATTAAGATTGGAAACAAGTTTAATAGTGGTAATTATACATAAAAACTATGTAATATACTCTCGGCTATTGGAAACTGCATTTCTCTTTATTTGGACCCTATGGCTAATCGGGGTTGAAAGTTTGACTTTTGGTTAAACTTTCAATTAACCCTAGAAACAAGGTTAATTAGTAGTAATTAGATATAAAAACAATGCAATACCACTCATGGCTCATTTAAGGCATAATTCAGGTCATTCGGGGCCGAAAAGTTAAACTTTTGGTCAAACTTCCAACATAAGAATAGAAACAAATTGAATTAGTAGTGGTTATACATAGAAACTATGTAATACTACTTCTGGCTCCTGAAAACATATTTTCTCCCTGTTTGAGTCCTATTCAGCTCTTAGAATGCCTAGTTCAGGCCAATCGGGAATGAAGATTTGACTTTTGGTCAGACTTCACAATTAAGAATAGAAACACATTGAATTAGTAGTAATTATATATAAAAACTATATAATACTACTCCCGACTCTTAAAAACATGTTTTCTCCTTGTTTGAGCGATATTCTGCTCTTATAATACCTAGTTCAGGTCAATAGGGGCTGAAAGTTTGACTTTTGGATAAACTTTCTGATTAAGAGTAGAAACAAGTTTAATTAGTAGTAATTGTACATAAAAACTATATAATATTACTCCTGGCTCTTTAAAAGAATGTTTTCTTCCTGTTTAGGTCATATTCGGCTCTTATAAGTCCTAGTAAAGCCAATCGGGGCTGAAAGAGTGACTTTTGATCAAAATTTCCAGTTAAGACTAGAAACAAGTTTAGTTAGTAGCAATTATATATAATAACTATGTAATACGACTCCCAGCTCTTGCAAACCATATTTTCTCCCTAATTGGGCCCTTTTCGTCTCTTATAAGGTCTAGTTCAGGCTAATCGGGACTGAACGTTGGACTTTTTGTTGAACTTTTCAATTAACATTAGAAATAAGGTTAATTAGCATCAATTGTACATTAAAACTATGCAATACTACTCCTGGCTCTTAAAATCATATTTTCTCTCTGTTAGGTCATATTCAGCTCATATAAGGCTTAGTTCAGGCCAATCAAGTCTGAATGTCTGACTTTGGTCAAACTTCCCAATTTAGACTAGAAACAAGTTTAATTAGTAGTAACTGTACATAAAAACTATGTAATACTACTCCTAGTTCTTGAAAATCACAGTTTCTCCTCGATTGGGGCCTTTTGGCTCTTATAAGACCTAGTTCAGGCCAATCGGGGCTAAGCGTTTGACTTTTGGTCAAACTTCCAAATTAATACTAGAAACATGGTAAAATAGCAATAATTTTACATAGAATCTATGTAATACAGCTCTCAGCTCTTGAAAATCATGTTTTCCACCGATCTTACCCCTTTTTAGCTCTTATATGACCTAGTTTAGGCCAATCGGGCTAAAAATTTAATTTCTTAAAAAAATCTAAATTAAGAATAGAAACAAGTTTAATTAATTGAAATTATACATAAAAATTATGTGATACAACTCTCAGCTCTTGAAACCACGTTTTCTCCCTGTCTGGGCCCTATTTAGCTCTTATAAGACTAGTTCAGGCCAACTGGGGTTGAAAGTTTGACTTTTAGTTAAATTTCCCAATTAAAATTAGAAACCAGGTTATTTAGTAGTAATTGTACATAGAAACTATGTAATACAACTTTAAGCTATTGAAAACCATATTTCCTCCCGTTTGGGCCCTATTCCGCTCTTATAAGACCTAGTTCAGGCTAATAAGGGATGAAGATTTGACTTTTGGTCAAACTTCTAAATTAAACTTGAAACAAGTTTAATTAGTAGTAATTATACAAAATTACAATGTAATACTACTCTCGGCTCTTAAAAACTACATTTTCTCCCCGTTTGGACCCTATTCAGCTTTGATAAGGCCTAGTTCAGGCCAACCAGGACTTTAAAGTTTGACTTTTGGTCAAATTTCTCAATCAATATTAGAAATAAGGTTAATCAGTTGTGCTTGTACATAGAAACTTTGTAATACCATTGACGGCCCTTGAAATCCATGTTTTTCTCCTGTTTGGTCCCTAACTCGGCTCTTATAAGGCCTCGTTCAAGCCAACCAGGGGTTGAAAGTTTAACAAAAGTCAAACTTCTAGATTATAACTAGAAACAAGTTTAAGTAGTAGTAATTATATATAAAACTATGAAATACTACTCGCGGCTCTTTAAAATCAAGTTTACTCCCTGTTTAAGCCATATCCGGCACCAAGTTTAGGCCAATCATGAAAGTTTGACTTTTGATCAAACTTCCCAAATAAGACTAGAAACAAGTTTAATTAGAAGTAATTATATATAAAAACTATGTAATCCGACTCTCGTCTCTGGATAATTATATTTTGTCCCTGTTTGGGCCTTATTTGTATCTTATAAGGGCTAATTCAAGCCAATCGGGATTAAAAGTTTGACTTTTAGTTAAAATATCCAATTAACACAAGAAACAAAGATAATTAGCAGTAATTGTATATAGAAACAATGTAACACCACTCTCAGCTCTCGAAATATTATTTTTCTCCAGTTTGGGCCCTATTCGGCTCTTTTGAGGCATAATTCAGATCAATCGGGGTTGAAAGTTTAACTTTCGTCAAACTTCCAACTTGAGAATTGAAACAAACTGAATTAGTAGTAGTTATACATAGAAACTATGTGATACTACTTCCAGCTCTTGAAAATCATATTTTCTCCCCGTTTGGGCCCTATTATGCTCTTATAAGACCTGGTTCAGGCCAATCGGGGCTGAAAGTTTGACTATTGGTAAAACATTCCAATTAAGAATATAAACAAAATTAGTTTGTAGTAATTATAAATAAAAATAATGTAATACTACTCTCACCTATTGAAAACTTCATTTTCTCCCCGTTTGGGATCTATTCGGCTCTAATACGGCTTAGTTCAGGCCAATTCGGGGCTAAAAGTTTGACTTTTTATCAAACTTCCCAGTTAGCACTAGAAATAAGGTTAATTAGTTATAATTGAATATAGAAATTATGTAATAACACTCTTAACTCTTGACAACAATATTTTCCTTTCGTTTGGGCCCTATTCGGCTCTTATAAGGCCTAGTTAAGGCCAATAAGGGCAGAAGGTTTGACTTTTCATCAAACCTCCCAATTAAAATTAGAAAAAGATTTAATTAGTAGTAATTATATATAAAAACTATGTAATACTACCCCTAACTCTTAAAAACTGTATTTTTTCCCCGTTTGGACCCTATTGGGTTCTTATAAGACCTAGTTCAAGCCAATTCGGGGCTGAAAATTTGACGTTTAGTCAAACCTCTAAATTAAGATAGAAACTAGTTTAATTAGTAATAGTTATACATATAAACTATGTGATACTACTCCCGGCTCTTAAAAACCATATTTTCTCACCGTTTAGGCCTTTTTGGCTCTTATAAGGCCTGGTTCAGGCCAGTCGAGACTGAAAGTTTGACTTTTGGTAAAACTTTCTTATTAAGACTGGAAACAAGTTTAATAGCGGTACTTATACATAAAAACTATGTAATATACGCTCGGCTATTGGAAACTGCATTTCCTATAGCTAATCGGGGCTGAAAGTTTGACTTTTGGTCAAACTTTTAATTAACCCTAGAATTAGATATAAATACTATGCAATACCACTCACGGCTCTTGAAAACCATATTCTCCTCCTGTTTGGATCCTATTTTGCTCTTATAATGCCTCATTCAGGCCAATCAGGGTTGAAGGTTTGACATTTGTTCAAACTTCCTTTTTAAGAATAAAAACAAGTTTAATTAGTAGTAATTATATATAAAACTATGTAATACTACTCCCGTCTCTTGAAAACATGTTCTCTCTCCTTTTTGGGCCTATTCCGTTGTTATAAAGCCTAGTTCAGGCCAATTAGGGCTTTTCGTCAAACTTCCAGATTAAGGCTAGAAATAAGTTTAATTAATAGTAATTGTAAATAGAAACTCTGTAGTACTACACCTGGCTCTTTAAAATCATGTGTTCTCCCTGTTTGGGTCCTATTTGGCTCTTATAAGGCCTACTTCATGCTAGTCGGTGCTAAAAATTTACTTTTGATCAAACTTTCAAATTAAGTACAGAAATCAGTTTAATTTACAGTAGTTATATATCAAAACTACGTAATACTACACTTGCTTTGGAAAATCTCATTTTCTCACCGTTTAGGCCCTATTCAACTCTTAACTAGCCTAGTAACAGGCTTTCAGTGCTGAAAGTTTGACTTTTATTCAAACTTTCAATTAACACTAAAAACAAGGTTATTTAATAGTAAATGCATATAGAAAATATGTATTGCTACTCATGGCTCTTGAAAATCATGTTTTCCTCCTGTCTGAGTCCTGTTCGGCTCTTATAATTCCTAGGTGAGGCCAGTCTGGCCTGAAGATTTGGTTTTTGGTCAAACTTCTCAATTAAGAATAGAAACAAGTTTAATTTATAATAATTATACATAAAAACTATGTAATACTACTCCCGACTCTTGAAAAAATGTTTTCTCCTTGTTTGAGCCCTATTCGGCTCTTATAATGTCAGGCCAATCGGGGCTTAAATTTGACTTCTGGTCAAACTTTTTAATTAAGAATAGAAACAAACTTAATTAGTAGTAATTATTCAAAAAAACAAAGTAATACTACTCCCGACTCTTGAAAACATGTTTTCTCCTTGTTTGAATTTTATTTGGATCTTATAATGCCTAGTTTTGGCCAATCGGAGCTAAAAGTTTGACTTTTGGAATAATGTTAATCAGTAATAATTGTACATAAAACTATACAATATCATTCACGACCCTTGAAAATCATGTTTTCCTCACATTTGGTTCCTATTCGGCTCTTATAAAGCTTAGTCTAGGCCAATCAGGACTGAAAGTTTGATTTCTGGTAAAACTTCCTAATTAAGACTAGAAACTAGTTTAATTCGTAGTAATTATGCAAAATAAACTATGTATTAATATTCTTAGCTCTTGAAAACTTCGTTCTCTCCTCGTTTGGGCGGCTCTTATAAGGACTAGTTCAGGCCAATTGGGGCCGAAATAACTTTTGGTCGAACTTACTAGAGACAAGGCTAATTAGTAGTAATTGTACATAGAAACTACGTAATACCATTGATTGGTAGTGAAAAATGCATAATTGTCATCATATTTACTATCACATTTTCACATTTATTCATATAATAATGCACTATTACTAATATTTTGTTATTTAATGTGTGCAGGCCTTGAGTGTTTAATTAAATAAAGAATAAAAGCTTAATGAAGCCCAAAAGCCCATATCCAAGCCCAAGTCCAAGCCCAAGTGCAAAAGTGCAATTACAGAAAGTCAAAAGTGCAAATACAAGGTGTAAATATTGCAAATACTACAAAGAGGGAAAGGATAGAATTCTATCCAACCCTAAATGCTTGGTGATGAGGATAAATAAGAGTGCAAGGATGAGATTCGTTTTTTGAAGGGATTTGGATTTAGGGTAACTTGATTTCTAAGTTATCCCGAAAATCCAAAATGAAGAGTCAGGATGCAGCTTCCAGAAGGAGATGACCAGATGGACGGACAAGAGGAGGCCACGCGCGAAAGCGCGTGGCCAGCCGACATGACCTGGCCGCGGGCCGCATTTCTGCGGCAATCCTGCCTTATCCGTCTACCAGTTTTCGTGGAGGAGTCGTTCTGGGACTCTAATTCCTTCTGCACCTATAAATACCCCTGCAGGCGCAGCAGAGAGGGCATCCAGAGAAAATTAGGGTTTTTCTTTAGCTTTTTCTTAAATTTCTGCACGTTGTAATTTCGTTTTAAAGGCATTGTGGAGAAGAAGGAGCTTGTATTTGGAGACATACTAATAAAGGTTACCTCTTTTTGTATATTTAATTCTTGTCAATTTTATTTCTTTTCTCTGCGATTTATTGCTTCGGTTTTCATCTGTGATCTCTTGTTTTGTTTCTCCTTCTTTTCTTCTAATTAGGAAAGAAAATAAAAAAAATAAAAAAAAGATAAATATAAAAAAATGATGTCTAACTAATTCCTTGTGTGGTTTGCTGATCTCTTAAGCAACCCTAGGGCAAGTTAGGATTTAAATCGATTGATGACCAGTTTTTAGAAACCCTAGGTCTAAAGATTGTTTTTCTTGAAGATTAAACTGAAAATTAGATTTCTTAATCTAGGTTGCACATTTAAATAACTCCTCATGATTTCATACTTAAGAATTAGGACAGCCTAAATTTAAGATTAATCTTTTCTTAATCTGTACTTAGATGTTAGGATGAAACATTGTTTAGTTTTTGATAATGCAACTTAGTTAGATTCTAGTTTCATCTTTTCTTGCTTGAATCACTCTTAATAACCTAGGGTGAATCACATATATCTCAAGATGAAATTCAATATCCAAGACTTGCATGGTGGGTTGTGGTAGTAGATCAGTAAAACCATACTTCTTTATTCACACTTCAAATCTAATCCCTCCTTTGTTTTATTTGAAGCATACAGAGAAATCGGCCGAAAAGCTTGCATCGCATCCTTCCCTGAGGGGATCACGACCCGCTTTGGCCCTTGCTACAGCGGATAGCATTGAGACTAAGAACTCTACAACTCAATTTTCTTATTTATAAATTCTTAAATCTCAATCAAAATTTTGGCGCCGTTGCCGGGGAAGGAACGACACGATTTTCTCAAACTAATTATTTTTTTATTCTTTCTGTTTGTAGATTCAGAGAACGGGAAAACTAAGCAGCAGCAAGGACACATAGCAACTCTGTGCCTCTGCCCTCGAAGACAGAGCATCAGAGCCTACTTCAGAGCCGCGGGTCCGCGGCAAAAGCCGCGTTTCCGCGGCCTGAGTAGTTCACTACTCATCAAGTTTTCTGCAGGTTGCTAAGAATTGCAAATACTGCTTACTGTTGTGATATATTTTCTCTGTGATTATTCTGCAACTGCTAATTAATAACATTAACCTATTTGTTGATAATAAAAAAAAATTAGACTCTTGCATCTTAGGCACGTGACTACTTTAATTTTTTTTTATTCTGTTGAAGAGTGCTGGCGACAAGGTACGTCTGCATTGCATATAGATTAGGAAACACTCTTGGCTGTTTTACTGCTTTTTGAGTGATTACTTTTCTACTGCTTTACACGTACACAAAAATATCTTAAGGGCATAACCCATAAACAAGATAAGGTGGGGATTTCATCACCCTTCCTTGGCCCACAAATCATATCCGTCACACTCACAACCCTAACCTTAAGTAAAAATTGACTAGACGTTGGCCCTAGGTTAACTCGAACTCAATAGGAGATTGACCGAAGGAGGAAAATTGTTCGAAATTAACTCTTGTCAAATCGGTGTCTAGGCAGGGGATTGAGGGCCGAAATCCCGAAGAACGGTGGTTATTTAATTAAGGAACGTCTCTGACGAAAACCTCCCACCGGTCTTGCCACCTGCCTGGCTGATTAGCTTGTGGTTAACATCGACAATAGACCTCCTAAGGACAGTCTAAAGTTAGGAGTCGTCTAGGTCAAGGATTACCCTAGAATAGGATTTTTTTGTCTGTTTTTCTTTTTTTTGGTTGATTGGGTGAACTTGTTTGCTAATTGTGCATGCCCGCTTGGTCGAGAGACCCACTTACATCCAGCTAACTAGGACTAGTTCACCACCCGAGCAAAAGCCTGACTCACACATGGCACAACCGCCGTCACTCCAAGATAGGTTCTATCCTATTCGAACCTCTCTTCCTTCTTGCATCAAGCTTACTAGTGAAGGTGTTGACCCATTTGAGCTTAAGCCACAATACATCAACACCCTTCCCAAATTTCATGGACTTGAATCTGAGGATGCATACTTCTTCATAAGGGAATTTGAGGAAGTATGTCTCATGATGAATATACCTAAGTTGGGAAAAGATGCCATTAAACTTAGGTTTGTCCCCTTTGCTTTGAAGGATTTAGCAAAGAAATTGCTCTACAATCTAGAGGTCAGTTCTATATCTTCTTGGGATAATTTCGTTAAGGCCTTCTTAAAGAAATTTTATCTCGTTCACAAGACTGCACTGATTAGGAAGAACATCCTCCAGTTTAAGCAAGCAGCCAATGAACCTTTTTGGAAATACTTCGAACGTTTTAAGGACCTCCTTGCCCAATGCCCTCACCATGGGATAGAGAAATGGTGACTTTGCCAAGTTCTATATGATGGATTAGATTATCCAACTAAAACGCTGTTAGAATCCATGTGTCAAGGAGGATTTCTGCAAAAGAATGAAGATGAAGGATGGTTATTGTATGAAGAATTAGCTGATAATACCATCCAATGGGAACCTACTCCGAAAAAATTTAGGACTAATGACCCTACTTCTTCTAAAGGAGGTATCCATTCCATTGAGGCCAACATAGCAACCGATGCTAAGTTAGCTGCTCTTATGAGAAGACTAGAGGCTCTTGAAACTAAAGAGCCAGTCTCTGTGAACCAAGTCAGCCTAACATCTTCGGCGGGCAGTACTTATTGTCAAGATATGAACCATGTGTTCGAGGAATGTCCTGTCTTTATCGCGCATCAAAGCTTGCCCGAACATATGAGTGCGGCCTTCATAAGGCCCGCCAACAATCCTTATTCGCCCACCTACAATCCCGGTTGGAGAAATCATCCCAATTTTTCATGGGGCCCAAGCAACAATGAGCAGATTAGGCCCAAATTCTCCAACAATTTCCAAAATCCGCCCTATCAGCAAAATTTCCCTAGTCAAAATCCTCCACCTTCTTTCCAAAATTCACATATGGAGACAAGACTCTCAAATATGGAAAGAAAGGTGGACACTCTAGTTAAAAGCCACGACACGCTGGCTCAAGTCTTGATTAGGATAGAGATCCAATTGAACCAACAGGAGAGACAGAGGGGAACTCTACCGAGTCAACCACTTCCAAATCCTAGGAATCCTAGGCTAGCCAATGAGGATCAAGATCCAAACTAGTGTCATGTGGTTCATCCTCTAAGATCAGGGAAACAAGTTGATAATCAAGTATCCATGCCACCGGATCCATCTCAGTCATTCATTCCATCTAGCTCCACTCCCATTCCATCTAGCTCCACTGAAACTGAAGTTGAAAAGTCAGCAGGTCAGGTGCACCAGCCTATAGCTCCATTTCCAAATAGGCTTAGAAGCAACAACAGTGCACATATGGAGAAACTACTAGAGGTGTTCAATCAAGTTAGGCTCAACATTCCACTTCTTGATGCAATCCAACAAGTTCCTAATTATGCCAAATTCCTTAAGGACATGTGCACCAAGAAAAGAAAGACAAATGTGCCAAAGATTTTTCTAGCCACTAACATTAGTGAGCTATTGTCCAACCAGATCCCTGTCAAGTATAAGGACCCTGGTTGCCCCACTATCTCTTGCACCATAGGTCGAGCCGAAATCAATCGAGCACTCCTCGATTTAGGAGCTAGCATCAATTTGCTCCCTTTCTCCGTATATCAACAACTTGGATTAGGTGAACTCAGCCCAACCCAAGTTACTATTCAATTGGCTGACCGTTCAATCAAAGTTCCTAAGGGAGAGATTAATGACGTTGATTGATATACAATTTTGCATATTTTACCGCTTCCATACCATGCATATTGTCAATAAAAATATGATTTTTGATCATCTTCTCTCTATTTTTGCAGGTCCACATCTGAAATGAGAAAAAGCCCAAAATCTCTTTAATTAGCAATAATTAAAGAGATTAATTCAAAGCCCAAAAGAGCCCAAGTTTGAGCCCAGGATCTAGAGAATTCTACGCGCCAACTCATACTTCCAGAAGGTCCACGTGGCTAACAAACTCGTAACAAACGAGCAACAGAATTCTGTTGCCCAACGGCCTTGAAACTGCGGCGATTCCACCGCATTTGCCGCGGATCTGCCGCAGATCTGGGGCCGTTGAGCCCCAGATTCTGCCAGCTGTCTCATCTTCTGGAGCCTTCTCTCTGAATGCTATAAATACAGGACCAGGGCCTTCGCAAAAGGTAGTTGAAGATTGAAGAAAGTTGATAGAGAATAGAACTTGTATTTTTTAGGTTTTTTAGTGCTTTAGGTCTTCTTCTTCCTCCCTAGAAATTCTGCAAAAGAGAGTTGTAAGAGAGAGAAAGCTTGTGTAGACCAAGGTGTGACAACTTGTGAAGCAAGGATTCATCCATTCTCTTCTCTCTACTTGAGCATTTTCTAGTATTACTTGCTTTCTTTAATTCTAGCTTTACTTTACTTGCAATTTTATTCATGCTTTGCTTTTCTTTTCTTGTAATGGCTAGTAGCTAACTTTTCTACCATGAACTAGCTAAACCACTACCTTGCTAACTACTAACTCATGGGTGATTGCTATCTTTAATCTTGCAAGTTGTATGGTCTTCTCTTCTCCGATGGGTTACTTTCATTGCTTGGCAAGTTCTTGTTATAATTTCATATGATTCATGTGTGCCTCATTTAGAGCCTTGTCTTTAGAACAAGTGCCTTGATGGAACATGGAGATGGATCACCAAACATATGCTATTTGTTGTACAACTTCTTTACTTCCATTAATGAATGTTGTATCTTCTTCCTTAGCATCCCTTGAGTGTCGCTCTTTTGATTCCATTATTGAAAGTCTATCTTGTAGGCCAATGACATCTATGAGGCTACAAGACAAGTCCAAGAGTGATCACCCGTCATTCAAAGTGGGAAAGTAATTAGACCAACACGCAAGACAAATCTTTGCCGATGAATCAACATGAGGCACGCATTCACCATCACGGAGTTTAGTAAGTTTTTAGCAAGGTAGTAAGGTTAGCTAGTCATGGTTTTCTCCATCTTCAAATCTTTTACAAGTTTTCTCTTATTTTTAGTGTTAATCCAAAAGCCAATCTTGTTTTGATTTCTTTTCATTTTCCATCATGAACATATCCACCGATTCTTTCATTTCTTTTTCCATGTTTTATTCATTCTTTTAAGACAAAGAAGAATCTTCGTTTTCTTTCTTCACAACGAACCGTAACGCTTCCATCGCAAGCTCTCCCTGAGAATCGACTCGGTATAGCCCATGCTATAACGGAGATTGGAAAGGATACATTGAATACATTTTAAATACATTGTGGAGTGATCAAAGCACTTGAGGTTGATTCTAAACCTTCTCTCTTTCATTTAATATCTGTGCAAATACTTCACACAAAATCACACTATCTTTTCCTCCAATCAAATTTTTGGCGCCGTTGCCGGGGAGAGCAACGGTTTTTGATTTCAAGTGAAGAACTAAACGAATCTTCTTCTCTGTTGCAGGTTACAGGAGAAGAAAACAGGAAAATTTGCATTGCAGAAACATATAAGTGGCTCTGGGCCTCTGCTCTCGAAAGCAGAGACCAGAAGCCCTCTGAATTGCCGCAGATTCACGGCTTTTGCGCAGAATTGCGGCAAGGAGGAGAGGACTACTGACAATTTTTCTGCAGGGTCTCTGGCTCTGTAAAATATAGCTGCTGCAGTACTTAATTTCTTGTATTCTTCACCATACTCCTGCTAATAAAATCAACAGTAAAAAATTGGTTGAAAACGTTAAAAATTGATTAGACATTTGCATTTCTAGGCACGTGTCTTTTCAATTCATTTACTTTTACTGTTGAAGAGTGCTGGAGGCAAGGTACGTTTCGCATTGCATGTAGATTAGGAATCATCTCTTGCTTGATTTTCATGCTTTGAGTGTATCCTAGTTATAGATCTTGTACACTTGCACAAATCAATCTTAAGGGCACTAACCCATAAATAAGATAAGGTGGGGGATTTCATTACCCTTTCCTTAGCCCAAAAACCACCTTCCCAGCACTCACTAACCTAAGCCTAATTTAAAAAAAAAAAGTAGACGTTGGCCCTAGGGACATCTCGGACTCACTTAGGAGATTATCCTAAGGGGGAAAAGTGTTGGAAATTGACTCTTGTAAAATCAGTGTCTAGGAAAGGGATTGAGGGCCGAAAGCCCGAAGGTTGGTGGTTACTTAATTAAGGAACGTCTCTGACGGAAAACCTCCCAACAACCTTGACCTTTCCTGGCTGATTAGCTTGTAGTCAAAGTCTACACTAAACCTCCCGTGGACAGTCTAATCAGTTAGGAGTCGTCTAGGTCATAGGTCTACCCTAACTTAGGTTAGAATTTTTTCTTTCTTGATTGTTTATTTGTTTGTTTCTTTTTGTTTGTATTTCATTGTGTGATATGGCTAACAATCACAATTCTTTCCATCCTAATAATAATCCATATTTCACACAGACTCCATTCTATTCGGATAATTCCAACCCGGCGTTTTACAATATGCACCAACAACATACGCCGGGTTGGCCTTATCCGAATCAATATGACCCATACCCCCCATCTAATAACTATAATTTCCATAATGATTTCAACTCTTCACCGAGTCAGTGGGGATTCACTTACCCCGAGCATAATTTCCAACCACCTTGTCCTCCTTCTCCACCCAGTCCACAATATTTTCAAGACACAGACTCATTTCCACCAGTCCAAAATAGAACACCATCAATTTTGGAAATGAGTATGCGTGAGTCCAAACACAAATCCCAAAATCTGATGGACTCACAATTTCACTATCACTTCCAAGACAACACTTCATCTTTTCATCCAGACAATGAATTCATCAATTATGGAAAGATGCTTGAAGACATGACTCATGCCCAAAATGCTAGAAATCGTGACATAGATATGATGGTCGAATCTTTACGTTCTCACCGTTTGACCAGATCTGGTGTCACTAGCTACTCTGTTAAAGCCGATGAGTCATGTAGTTTTGGAAATCAAGATTCCATTTCAGAACAACCATGTGAACTTACCCAAACTCCAAATGATATTGATAGTTTGGCTAGTTTTCCTTTTCCTGAAATAAAACTTGAAAATGATTATGATCCTGAACCCCAACTTAGTGATTCAATTCTATTTCCTGATTCGATTATGACTCCGGTATCTTCACCTGACTTCAATCTTTTCTCGGAGTCAACATTGGACCTTGTACCAATTCATAGAGAAATTGAATCACCCATCTTTGAGGATCATGTTGAACTTGACCAATTCCATACTTTTGAAAGTCCCATTGACAAATTGGCAAGTTCTCCATTTTTTGATATTGAACTCAATGAGATATGTGACCTAGATTCTCATAATCTCTTTACTTCTGAAACTGATTGTACAATTCTGACGGAAAACATTGACCTTAGTTTTGAAGAATTGTATGGCGATGAGCTAGAATTCCTTAATATTGGAAGTAAAGAGATATCACCCATATTAGGTCACATTCCATTGTTGGACAATACATGTGGACTGGAGTTTCAATTTCTTGAATTTGACCCAATTCCTGAACTCATTTCGACTCCTGAACCTTTACTTGACTTGAGTCACCTTCCTGAGTCGGTATTAGTTCATGTCCTTCCTGAGTCCAAGTCAACCGTTCTATCATTTCATACACCATTCTGGGAAAAGGTGGTTGATAAATTTGACTCCAAAATTAATTATGGAAAATGGAAATTAGATGGGGTCAAATACTTAATAAAGATCCTTCATGGATTTATCTTTTTAGTGGGTTGTATTCATGATATTTCTGGTGGGTTCCTCCAAACCCAAAGTAAAGTTGATTGGGCCATGTTTCGTGGACCAATCAGACCGCCATCGGAACCACCACCTTAAGGTAATTTTTTCTTCCCTCTCTAATTGTTTCATGCATACATATATCATGATGCATTGAGGACAATGCATGAAATAAGTGTGGGGGAGGGTTTACTAACATAGAGTTTTTAGATTTTCTTTCTTTTACACTTCTTTTATAAATAAAAATAAAAATAAAAATAAAAACTTTTTGAAATAAGAGACAAAGTTTTGATCTATTTTTAAGAAAATTAAGATGTATCTTAGAAATTAAGAAAGCCTTAATTATGACATTTTAAACCTAGTTGAAATAATAGATCTTGTTTGAAATTATAGGCTAAGTAAGAAAAATTGGGGAGATATTCTTATCTTGAATTTTTTGCCTTAGATAAGTATGCACTTCACACTTACACATTTCTGGGATGGAAACAAAGACCAAAATGCCATAAAAATAATAATAAAAAAAATAAAAAAAAAGAAAAAGAAAAAAAAAGAAAAAATATATAAATAAAACATCACTTATTAAGCTGGATAATTATGCCTCAAGAAGCATGATTATTCACGCCTAACGGTGGTAAAGGAAATAAATAATCCCCTTTAGTTTTGTGGCCTTTTTCACTCGAGTCCTTAAACCCGAGGGATGTTTTCTCATCTGGTGCCCTAAGACCGACTGGTTTGGGAGTCATCGGTTATAGGCTCGTTACAAGGGTGAACTAGAAAGCCTAAACTAAGGGAAGAATAAGAAAAAGAAAAAATAATATATATATAGATAAATAAATGGCTTGATGGTTAGAGTTGAAATCCCAGAAATCTTCACTGTCACGGTATGCATACTATCTAGGTTTTATGAAAGATAAAATATTCAATCCAATTTTGAATTCTTACCTTAATTGAAGACAAGATCTTGCATAGAGACTAAGTTTAAGAAAGAATGATTATAGGTGGACTTATGACCTTAGATCACTTATATTTTTGCAAAAATAGTTCGAAAACATGTCTCTCTTTAAAAATGAATTTTCAAAACACTAACATTTGTCTTCTTTCTTTATGGATTTTGTGGGTGCAATCCGCTGAAAACCCTCAGGAGACAACACTCCTCCTCTAGGGTAACCTAGAGGTTTAACGGCTTGTTGCACGTGCTCAGTGCAATCGCGTCACCTGCGAAAGTGGTGTAATAAAATTGGTAGTATAGTTTTTCTTTTCTTTATTTTTGCTCGGGACGAGCAAAAGAATAAGTGTGGGGGTGTGATTGATATACAATTTTGCATATTTTACCGCTTCCATACCATGCATATTGTCAATAAAAATATGATTTTTGATCATCTTCTCTCTATTTTTGTAGGTCCACATCTGAAATGAGAAAAAGCCCAAAATCTCTTTAATTAGCAATAATTAAAGAGATTAATTCAAAGCCCAAAAGAGCCCAAGTTTGAGCCCAGGATCTAGAGAATTCTACGCGCCAACTCACACTTCCAGAAGGTCCACGTGGCTAACAAACGAGCAACAGAATTCTGTTGCCCAACGGCCTTGAAACTGCGGCGATTCCACCGCATTTGCCGCGGATCTGCCGCAGATCTGGGGCCGTTGAGCCCCAGATTCTGCCAGCTGTCTCATCTTCTGGAGCCTTCTCTCTGAATGCTATAAATACAGGACCAGGGCCTTCGCAAAAGGTAGTTGAAGATTGAAGAAAGTTGATAGAGAATAGAACTTGTATTTTTTAGGTTTTTTAGTGCTTTAGGTCTTCTTCTTCCTCCCTAGAAATTCTGCAAAAGAGAGTTGTAAGAGAGAGAAAGCTTGTGTAGACCAAGGTGTGACAACTTGTGAAGTAAGGATTCATCCATTCTCTTCTCTCTACTTGAGCATTTTCTAGTATTACTTGCTTTCTTTAATTCTAGCTTTACTTTACTTGCAATTTTATTCATGCTTTGCTTTTCTTTTCTTGTAATGGCTAGTAGCTAACTTTTCTACCATGAACTAGCTAAACCACTACCTTGCTAACTACTAACTCATGGGTGATTGCTATCTTTAATCTTGCAAGTTGTATGGTCTTCTCTTCTCCGATGGGTTACTTTCATTGCTTGGCAAGTTCTTGTTGTAATTCCATATGATTCATGTGTGCCTCATTTAGAGCCTTGTCTTTAGAACAAGTGCCTTGATGGAACATGGAGATGGATCCCCAAACATATGCTATTTGTTGTACAACTTCTTTACTTCCATTAATGAATGTTGTATCTTCTTCCTTAGCATCCCTTGAGTGTCGCTCTTTTGATTCCATTATTGAAAGTCTATCTTGTAGGCCAATGACATCTATGAGGCTACAAGACAAGTCCAAGAGTGATCACCCGTCATTCAAAGTGGGAAAGTAATTAGACCAACACGCAAGACAAATCTTTGCCGATGAATCAACATGAGGCACGCATTCACCATCACGGAGTTTAGTAAGTTTTTAGCAAGGTAGTAAGGTTAGCTAGTCATGGTTTTCTCCATCTTCAAATCTTTTACAAGTTTTCTCTTATTTTTAGTGTTAATCCAAAAGCCAATCTTGTTTTGATTTCTTTTCATTTTCCATCATGAACATATCCACCGATTCTTTCATTTCTTTTTCCATGTTTTATTCATTCTTTTAAGACAAAGAAGAATCTTCATTTTCTTTCTTCACAACGAACTGTAACGCTTCCATCGCAAGCTCTCCCTGAGAATCGACTCGGTATAGCCCATGCTATAACGGAGATTGGAAAGGATACATTGAATACATTTTAAATACATTGTGGAGTGATCAAAGCACTTGAGGTTGATTCTAAACCTTCTCTCTTTCATTTAATATCTGTGCAAATACTTCACACAAAATCACACTATCCCTTTCCTTAATCAGACGTCCTCATACGGGTAGGAGAATTCATTTACCCAGTCGATTTCATTGTCTTAGAGACACAACCTGTGTCTAATCCTAGGTCCCAAACTCCCGTCATCTTAGGAAGACCGTTCCTAGCAACCGCAAATGCAATTATAAATTATAGAAACGGATCCATGAGATTGACTTTTGGGGATATGACCAAGGAAGTCAATGTTTTCAACCTAGGCAAGCATCCCTACGATGTGACCGACCAACCCTTTGAGGTTAACTTCATTGAAAACATGACGAGTGAGCACAATGAGGAGATCATACTAGAGTTAGAGGAAGAGGAAGACTTAGAATCAAGTGATCTCAACCTTGATGAGATCGACTGGGAATCAAATCCGAGTTCTATAGAGATGGGAGATTCTAGCTTAACACCTCCACCCATCGAGCCACCTCCTTCTTTGGAGTTAAAGGACTTGCCTAAACATCTTAAGTATGCCTACCTAGGTGAACAAGAGACGTTACCGGTCATAGTTGCATCTAATTTGACTAATAGGAAAGAGGAGGACCTACTAGCAACCCTTAGGAGATATAGGGAAGCCATTGGTTGGACTATGGTCGATATCAAGGGACTGAGCCCTACGATAGTCCAGCATCGTATTCATCTAGAGGAAGGGGTTAGACCAAAGAGGGATCCACAGCGTAGGCTAAACCCACTTATGCAGGAGGCTGTACAAGCTGAAATAGTGAAACTGTTAGATAATGGGATCATTTATCCCATTTTTGATAGCGAATGGGTTAGCCCAATGCATGTGGTCCCTAAGAAGTCCAGCTTTACTGTGGTAGAAAACGACAAGCATGAGTTAGTGCAAACACGATTGCCTACCAAGGTTAGAGTATGCATAGGCTACCGCAAGTTGAACGCCGCCACTAGGAAAGATCATTTTCCCCTCCCATTTATCGACCAAATGCTGGAAAGATTAGCCGGTCATGAGTATTACTGTTTCTTGGACGGTTATTCAGGGTATAACTGTTGACACTTAAAAAAGACAAGATTCTTATTGGTCCAAACAATGTCTAAACTTGTTGACATTTACAAAAGACAAGTGACAGACGAGCTGAAGACCAGTTTTCACCCATCTCCGAGGGACAGGGAAGCAACTTGGACTCCACTGATCCAGCAAGCAACAGTGAACCCGGATTGTTTCTGAACAGGCCTCAGCAGGTCTAAGGTGCTAGCACTTAGCATCACATGAGCCCAAAGAGATAGTCTCGCTTGAGAGGTTAGGATCACCTAACTCCGCCTTGAAGCCATTCAAAGCCTCGCCAGGAGACTAACTTATAGCTTCGCTGAAAAGCCTCTTTTCGGGCTTCGCCAAGAATTGCCTCTAGCTCCGCTACGAGCTCAATGCGGGCAGCTCCGCTACGGATCGTCTATGGTCAACCTTTGACCAATCAAATCTCCGGATGAGATCGGATCCAATCAGATCAAATCCAATCGGAAATCAAATATGGCAGTTGATTGCCACAATCTCTTGACTCTCTTAACACGAGTAAGAGGATCAGGGAAAATCCTCCAACGATATGGAAAGGATCAAAACAGATCAAGAAGATTAACCGACCTGCCATTTCTAACTTCGCAGAAGTTGATCTTAGCCTCGCAGCAAGGCCACTTTCCAGATTCAAACAGATTCGATTTAATCTATTTTCATATCTTCAAGGGGATGATCATACCCTTGCTCTCCCTATAAATAGTCCATCAGGGGTACAGGGAGAGGGGCTGCTTCTTCAAAACGCACACGGAGAGACTTCTTCGACTTCGGAAGAGAGAGGGCTCCACAAGCAGAGGCTTCTTCACAAAGTACCGTGCGTTCTCAAATTCAGAGACCTTTTAGAGAATTACTTCTCTATTCAGGGTGTTGATACCCTAACACCTTCTTCTCAAGGAATCTCCGGAACCAGGCGAGAAGGAATTCCTCACAGAAGGCGGTTTTGAGAAGTAGCAAGAGGGTTCTACCAACCCTCTATTCTCTGATTCCCGGAACCAGGCGAGAAGGGAATCCCATCGCTCGCATCGTCAAAGGGACAAAGTGGTCGCGCGCTGACCAGACTCCTATCGGCACACTTCTCCAGAATCTCTGAGGAGATCTACTTGTAATCTTTTTAAGAATACTTGTAATTTAGCTCCTCAAACTTTTTTATTTGTAAGTTTCCCCTTTTGCAAATCTATGGGAAACAAGATGGCGACTCCGCTGGGGACTGTATTCTCCACTGCCGAGAATCAAGTGTCGCAATGCGACGAACAGACCTTCAGGTCTAACTCTGAATTCAGAAAAGCCGGTGCAGCCAGAGCCTCCCTGGCTAAATCTTCAAGCAAAGTCTCTGTGGAGACAGAAAAGGTTCTCTGCGAACCTGCTGCGGTTCTCTGGCGCAACAAGGAAGCATGTCCGCAGCCCAAGTCCTACACTCTTGAGAACTTGGTCATCCAGATCGATCGAGAAAGATTTGAAGAAGTCCTCTCTGGGGGTGGCCTGATGCTTCGAGCACGGAAGCACAGGAAGGTCTTCACGACCAAGGTTTCAAATCAGAAAGTAGAGGCAGAATTCTGCCAACACCCCACAGCCCCGCGTGTGGCTATTCAGGTTCCTTGCGAACCTAAGCATCTTCTGTCAAGGCGGATATGGAAGCCTAAACAGAAGTTTCCAGCCGAAGCTTCAGGCGTAGCTACGCCAAAACTGCGCCTCTCTCGCGAAGAAAAGGTTAAGATGCCTGTCTACTCCGACAATGCTGCCAACCATGAAGTCATGACGGCAATCATACCGTCACCCAATTCAAAAGCAGCAAAGCCTTCTGTCAGCCTCGCTTTCACAAGCGAAGCTACTGTACCACAGCGTACTCACTGGGTCCATGGCCGCGAGGCTAGGGCCAAAGTGTTATCTAAGGCTAATCCCCTTCGCAGCGGAATAGCGGGTAAAGTACCACAGCGTGCCCCGCTCTCCAGTTCGTCAAGCGCTAAGCTCGCATCTGTTGGCGGAGCTAGAACCAAAGCACTATTCAGTGTTAATCCCTTCTGCAGGGAGAAGAGGAACGGCATGTCATCCTATCTACATTCCAAGAGAGCCTCTACACGAGATTATCCAGGCCCTGGTGTGCCTGACTTGCGAGAATTCTTGGCGAACAAGCGGAAATTGGAGCCTCTCCAAACTGCTTCCCCATGTTGTCAAAAAGGACGCCAGTTTGTGACAATCCATTCAGCCCGTTGTCGGTTATATCCAATCATCGCCGCATCTCCACACCGGCAATCAGTGTTTGATCGGCTGTCCACACATGTCCCAACGAAGCATCGCAAAAGGAGCGCCTCGCGAGATCCAGCTTCTGCATCCGTCAACATGACCGGAAGAGGACGAGAGCGACGCAAGGGGGTCAAACATCTGATGACGCCTCCTATAGTTCCCCAGATCCAGATTATAACCCGGGCTTAGGCGAAATCTTGGTGCAAGAAGAAGGTGTTTTCCGAAATACCAGATCTAGGGTGGCGATACCCTATAATTATGAGCAGCCTTCCTCCTCGACGGCCCTGACCTCGCTACAGCCCAGGCGGTCACCCCAACCATCCGATGAAGAAGATGAAGACAGCGGGTATGCCTCTTCAGCGACGGTCAGTTCAGTGCGAACGGACAAAGCATCGGTCAATATGGCTGATAACGTTAATGACGACCTTCGACGGCGCCTGGAAGCTCAGGAGAAAACCTCCAGAACCCAACAGGAAGCCCTGGACAATATTCAACAGGTGCTTGCTCGACTCCTCAGCAATCGCAATGACAATGATACTGGGAGCAATCATGATGAGGAGGAACATTTCAGCAATGATCCACCCAAAATGGAGAAATCCAAGGAAGGCTCTTCCCTAGACGCCGAAGTCCTTAAGGGCCTCCAAGCTCAGATTGCATCCCTAGCTCAGAGGGATGAATTAAAGAAAGTAGGGGCAGTCCGTCCTTACCCACTAGAGTGAGATTCGGTGCCATATCCACCGAAGTTCAAACCACCAATGTTGCATACGTATGATGGTAAGAGCTCGCCAAATCAGCACATCTACTACTTCCGGTCCCAGACTGGTAATGTTATAAGCAACGACGCCATCATGGCTACGTTGTTCATTAGCACCTTAAAGGGGGTGGCATTCGACTGGTTCCGAAGCCTCCCTCCGGGCTCTATCAATTCCTGGATCGACCTGAAAACTCGGTTCCTCTCCCGTTTCTACGAGGACGACACCGAGGTGACTATGGACAAGCTCCTCTCCACCGTGCAGAAGAAGGGCGAATCTGTCCGTGACTATATTGAGCGGTTCAAAAATTTATCCTTGATGTGTCCAGCAGGGATGCCATTACCCATGCTCTTACAGACATGCAGACACAACTTCTTGGATCAGGTAGAAGTTCGCATGGGGGTTGTCAAAGCCCACACTTGGAAGGAATTGGTCGAACAAGCTGAGATAGCCGAGAAGTCAGCCAAAAAGTTCGAACCATCTGTCCCCAGAGGCAAATGGGGTATGAACAGCAAAGGGCGCAGCGACCCACCGTAGTCTTCTCAAGCTAAGGGGAAAGAGATTATGTCTATGGAATTATCTGGAGACGCGCACTCGAAGGCCAAGAAAAGCGGCTTCAACAATCAGGAGCCCAAGTTCCCTCCGAAACAGTACTCCTTCAAAGACGACCAGGTGGTCACGATATTCCATCTGCTCCACAAAGGGAACAAGATGAAGCTGCCAGATGCTCGGCGTCCTAATGAGATAGGGCGCACAAACGACCCCAAATACTGTCTCTATCATAGGATGGTTCACCATCCTACCGACAAGTATTATGTCCTCAAGGAAAGGATACAAGCCTTGATTGACGCCGGGGTCCTGACACTGAAGACGGAGTAGAAGAAAGTCACTGCCAATATGGTGACTCTTGAGTTCGACAGCACCCAAAAGGTTACAGTTCGTGACGGGACCTATCCAGCCCCCACGCCACGGTTGAAAGTCAGGCATCCTTCAGCCATAACTCAAGATGACAAGGGTCTCGTTCCTTTAACATTGGAGACGGGGGAAGTCATGTGGATACACCCAGACCTCGTCCAAGACATACAGCGAGATTCAAATAAGCCCAACTTGAAGAGCAAATCCTGCAATGTCATCTTTGTCTTGCCAGATGATGGCAACCTTACATCAGCTTCCCTTAGTGATTCAGAAGGAGAAAAGCATGCTTGCACGGCACGGGCAGATGCGCCTCAACAGACGGGCACCCGGTCTGGAAAATCATACTTGAGGCAGTATGAAAAGTCTGCTGACGAGATACAACAGCAAACGATGTCAGCACCAATATCAGCATCCACTCTAATCCCAACCAAAGGAAGAGAGAAGCCTAAGGAGGTAGGTTCGACCATGTATTGAAGAAACCGCTAGGCCAAGGGCTTGATACGCCCTTTCGCTTTGATATATTGGCCCACTTGGCCAATATCCCAGCTCGTATCATAATACATGAGCTCCTACGTCTCTCTAAAGAGACACGAGAAGCACTCAGGGATGCTCTGGCTAACTCAGAGACTTTTCTGACATGCATACCAGAGGTTTCTAACCATGACGCTCAGTCTTCTTGCCCAGAATGTCATCATGTACAATTAAGGGTGCCCACTATTACCTTCACGGCGGAAGATATGCTTCTCAAAGATAACAAGCACGATCGACCTCTGTATTACACTGGATATATCAGTTCAACATGCATTGAAAGAGTACAAGTCGATCCGGGGTCTGCACTCAGCATCATCCCAAAAGGCTTCTCATTTTCTCAGCATACCACTGTACAGGTTGTCCGCAACCACTACTATAATATATGGTTTCAACGCCGGGAGCAGTCATCCACTTGGAAAGATTCGGCTCCGTTGCAGAATCGGGAGCCTGAAGTCAGAAGTGACGTGCTATGTCATTGACGCTAACACGTCATATAACCTGCTGCTGGGACGACCATGGATCCATGCCAACTGGATCGTCCCTTCTACCCTCCACCAATGCTTCAAATATGTTGAAGATGATGCGACAGTACGAACTGTCTTCGCTGAAAAGCAACCCTTCAAAGGGGTGAAAAATTACTTCACTGATGCTCTCCTGTATCAAGAGGCCGATGGAACGCTTGAAGAACCATTGCCAGACAATGATGAAAGTGGCAATGAGGCGGATTCAGAATCCGAAGCAGGCATGCCAGCCATTCTGATTGGCGAATCAATTATAGCATGTCTCAATGACCCCCTATGTAATACGCCTTCTGAAGAAGAAGGTGAATGGGTAATTAATGATAATATTTCTTTTGATTATCCTGCGAGTATTGGGTCGATTAAATCTATTACGGATGGCTCTCTGCATATGCCCGTACATTAGCCAAGTGTGGCCAGCACATCTGTGGAGGCTATAGAAGGGGCCACGCTGGTGATCCCTCCATCCAAACAAGGTCAGTTGCCGATAATTTTCGGTAGAACCCGGTCACGGGGACCTACGGCTACAGATTCAAGCTCAGACTGAGACGCCCCACAGTTCTTCCATTATGCGCGGCCGGCACGCCACATTATGAAGAAAATGGGATATGACTTGAAGCATGGAGGCGGCCTAAATTTTGGAAAAGGAAGGCGCAATCTAATGCGTAATTTTATCCCAAAAGGGAAGCCTGCAAATTACTATGATAGTACACGCAGGGGGTTGGGTTACGTCACACCCACATCATCAGTAACAGTTCAAGTCAAAGACGACGGGCCAATTCCATCGCATTCGGCTTCATCCTCCGAGTGGGACTCCGATGTCAGTATAGGAGGAATGTTCAAAGACCTGACTGTTAATATGAAGTCGAGCAGTCAGTTGGAACCTGCAGAGGCTACCGATGAAGAACCGTGGGCCCAGCAATTAAACCTCCAATGGGAAAAGCGGTTCGAGCTGCGCGAACCACCTACTGAAGACAAGGTGATGCAGGTCAACTTGGATAGTCAAGATCACCCCAAACCTATTTTTATAAGTGAAAGCCTATCACTTATAGAAAAGGAAGAATTGATAATGCTCATAAAAGAGTACATAGACGTCTTCGCATGGAGCTACGAAGACATGCCCGGACCTGATCCGCAGGTCGCTATGCACCGTCTAAATATCAAGCCCGACGTCAAGCCAGTCAAGCAGCAACAACGTCGGTTTCGTCCGAACATTATGGAAGCTATTGAAGCCGAAGTTCACAAGCTCATTGCATGTGGCTTCATCCGGGAGGAACAACATCCGGACTGGGTAGCTAATATCGTCCCCGTTCTCAAGAAGAACGTGAAAATACGGATCTGCATCGACTACCGTGATCTCAATACGACCTGTCCCAAAGATGAATTTCCACTGCCCATCACCGATGTCATGATCGACAATACATGCGGGTTCGAAAGGATGTCATTCATGGACGGCTTTCAGGATATAACCAGATCAAGATGTATCCCGACGACAAGAAGCATACTTCGTTCTGAACGCCATTGGGGGTATACTGCTACACTGTAATGCCCTTCGGACTGAAGAATACCGGAGCAACCTATCAGCGGGCAATGAGTACGATCTTTCGCGATCATCTCCGAAAGACGGTGGAATGCTATGTTGACGACATTGCTGTCAAAAGTCGCAACAAGGATGAACATCTCCGCGATCTCAGAACGATGTTCGACATAATGCGGGCGCATCAACTGAAAATGAACCCGACAAAATCCTTCTTGGGAGTGTCAAGTGGCAAGTTCCTTGGGTTTATCGTCACATCAAAAGGGATTCACCTTGACCCAGACAAAGTCAAAGCCATCCAGAGCATGCATCCACCAAGGAACCTCAAGGAGCTTAAAGGCTTGCAAGGCAGGCTGGCCTATATCCGAAGATTCATTGCAAATCTTTTGGGCCGTTGTCAGCCGTTCACCCGGCTCATGAAAAAGGGCGCTTCCTTCGTATGGGATCAAGCTTGTCAAGAAGCTTATGAAGACATCAAGAGGTATCTCACAAAACTTCCAGTCTTGGTGGCCCCTACATCAGGGAAACCATTCTTGCTTTATGTAAAAGCTCTGGACCAATCCCTCGGTGCCCTCCTCGCTCAAAAGGACGACAATGGCCACGAGCAGGCCATTTATTATCTGAGCAGGACCCTCATAGGAGTGGAATCTCGCTACAATCCTATCGAGAAAGAGTGTTTAGCTCTCGTCTTTGCTGTTCAGAAGACACGATATTATTTGGTCGGCCAAACCATACATGTCATCTCCAGAGTGAACCCTTTGCGTCTTCTTATGACGAAGCCAAGATCACTGAATTTAAGATTGGCTAAGTGGACGCTTTTATTGTCTCAATATGACATGACCTTTACCCCTCAGAAGGTGGTTAAAGGCCAGGCCCTTGCTGAGTTCTTGGCCGCTCATCTGGTCCCAGAGAACTCAAAACTCCACGAAGATATCCCTGATGAGGTCTTCGAGTCCAATGCAACCTCGGAAGAGGAAGTGTGGCAGATGTTCTTCGACGGAGCATAGCGAATGGGCCCTAAACGCAAGATTATTGCCGGAGTGGGGGTTGTATTTATCTCCCCACAGAACCATATTCTTCCTAGGGTATTTTCCTTGATGGAATCATGCTCCAACAATGTAGCAGAATATAATGCTCTGCTCATCGGTCTTCAACTCGCTCATGGGATGGGGGTACGCTACCTCGAAGCTTATGGCGATTCAAAACTGATCATTAGTCAGGTCAAAGGCGAATATGAGGTCCGACATGAAGACCTGGTGCCTTACTACCACACGGCCATCGAATTGGCTAACCTATTTGAAGGCTTCTACATCGGGCATGTGTCTCGATCTCAGAACACCAAGGCGGACGCTCTTGCTGCATTAGCAACAACACTAGCCTTGCCAGCCGACACAGAGTATCACCTCACAGTATCCACTCGACATCTTGTATGCTCTAAGCATATATTAAGAACCCGAGAGGTCTATAATGTCTCCACGGATCTTGAGCCAAGAGATTGGCGCTTTCCTCTCATTGACTATGCCTTGCACGGTCTGCTCCCAGACGATCCTAAAGAAGCGGCGTCCATCAGACGAAGGTCTCTCTGTTTCTACTATGATCCTACTCTGAAGACACTCTACCGTCGTTCATATGACGGTATCCTCCTCCATTGCCTTTCTCATTCAGAGGTACAGGAAGTGCTTAAAGAAGCACACGATGGCATTTACGGTGCTCATCATCCAGGTCCAAAGCTTAAGGACAGGTTGCACAGACTTGGGTATTATTGGCCAACCATGATAGCCGATGCCATCCAATATGCACGAAGGTGTAAAGCATGTCAAGTCCATGCAGACTTCATACACCAGCCTTCGGAGTTGCTCCACCCTACTGTTGCTTTATGGCCATTTGAAGCATGGGGAATAGACGTCGTAAGGCCGATCAGCCCCTCCTCGACGAAAGGTCACCAGTTTATCCTGGTAATAACCGATTACTTTTCAAAATGGGCAGAAACTATCCATTAGCTGAAGTCAAAACCTCTAATGTGGTTAACTTCATCAAACACCACGTTATCCATCGATTTGGTGTCCCTGGGCGGATCATCCACGACAATGGTCCCCAATTCATAAGCCAAGTATTCTATCGGTTCTGCGATAAATACCAAATTCAGAATGTGGCTTCAACTGCCTATAATCCTACCGCCAATGGCTTGGCGGAAGCATTCAACAAAACGATCATCAAGCTACTCAAAAAGTTCGTCTCCTCGAACAAGCGAGATTGGGATGAAAAGCTTGGTGAATGTCTCTGGGCCTATCGGACCACAGTTCGAACACCGACAGGCAATACGCCTTTTTTCTTGGTATATGGGTGTGAAGCAGTCATCCTATTAGAAATCCAGATGTCGTCATTGCGAGTAGCTCTGACCACTAAGATCACATCAGAGGACAATGATCGCCTACGTCTTCAAGAGCTCGAAGCCCTAGACGAGAAGCGGCTACAAGCTCAACAACACATTGAGCTGTATCAGGCTCGAATGTCAAAATCCTTCAATAAGAAGGTCAAGCAGAGAGTCTTCCAGAAAGGAGACCTGGTCTTAGCCGTCAGACGACCGATGATTATGACGCATAAGACCAAAGGCAAATTTCAGCCTAAATGGGAAGGACCGTTTGTAATAGAAACAGTTTATTCAAACAGAGCATACCGCCTTATGACTGCAGATGGCGACCTACTCATGATGCCGATCAATGGCAAGTTCTTAAAGAAGTATTATCCTTAATCAAGGATCCTTCTCTTGATCAAGTTAACACTACACCTCTGATCAAGATCTTCGTGTCCAAAGTACACACAAAGAGAGCCTTTCTCTTCCTCCAAGTGAGATCATACAACCATAAACCAACTGGCCGTGCACTGGTTATCCTAAAGGAGAATCAAGGTTATGCAGACATTAACCTGATAATCCAACATCCTTAACGATTAAGGATAGAGGAAAATGTTGGCCTATAAGCCCAACATCAGTCCTCGACAACTCATCATGCTGAGGGGAATAGCATGGCTAGCCCAACTCAAACGGTAGTTGGTAAAGGCATATCAAACCTGTTGACAGCTGGGGGTTTGCTAAAAATCCTACGGGACCTGTTCCCATTTGATTCCCTCTCCAAAATCACTTACTAATTCTCATCCATAGAATGGTAAGGCCACATATATATCCCGCTATTACGTTAACATTAAACCTATGACAGCAATGCCCTCATTTCTCCCCGTGAGAATGAGACCTCCAAAATCGCTTACCAATTCTCATCCATAGAATGGTAAGACCACATATACGTTTCGCTGTTACGTTAACATTAAACCTATGACAGTGATTCCCTCGTTTCTCCCAGTGAAAACGAGATCTCTTCCCAAAATTTCATTACCAACTTTTGAGCTTGGTGGCGTCTCAATCGGTTATGTCATTGCGACCTCTGAACCAGCAGACAGCCAAGTCTCAATTTTGAGCTTGTTGACATTTACAAAAGACAAGTCTCAACCCGAGCCCTGTTGACATCTACAAAAGACAGGTCTCGATACTTGTTGACATTTACAAAAGACAAGTATCACCAACTTTTGAGCTTGGTGGCGTCTCAATCGGTTATGTCATTGCAACCTCTGAACCAGCAGACAGCTAAGTCTCAACCCCGAGCCCTGTTGACATCTACAAAAGACAGGTCTCGATACTTGTTGACATTTACAAAAGACAAGTATCACCAACTTTTGAGCTTGGTGGCGTCTCAATCGGTTATGTCATTGCGACCTCTGAACTAGCAGACAGCTAAGTCTCAACCCCGAGCCCTGTTGACAACTACAAAAGACAGGTCTCGATACTTGTTGACATTTACAAAAGACAAGTATCACCAACCTTTGAGCTTGGTGGCTTCTCAACCAGTTATGTCATTGCGACCTCTGAACTGGCAGATAGCCAAGTTTCACCTACCTTGGGCTTGGTGGCGTCTCAATCGGTTATGTCATCGCGACCTCTGAACCAGCAGGCAGCTAAGTCTCAATCTTGAGCCTGTTGACATTTACAAAAGACAGGTCTCACCGATACTTGTTGACATCTACAAAAGGCAAGTATCTCCCCTTTAGCCCCGCAAAGGGCTAACCTCGAGACTGGCGACGTCTCAATCGGTTATGTCATTGTGACCTCTGAACCGACGGATAGCCATGTCTCATTATCCAATCCAACAAAGACTACGTTCTCAAGTAAGAACAAAATTGGAGACTCGACAGAAGGTAAAAACAAAAGAAAGAATTTCCATTAATTCTAAAAAGATGGGATACATGGAGGCACGTACACAACGACCGACAGGCGTACATTGTAAGTGATTAGACGAAGAAGGTGTACTTATTATGTAGCAAATGTATTTGATGTACCCTTTCTTGTCTCCGCTATAGCATAGGGCTATACCGAGTCGATTCTCAGGGAGAGCTCGCGATGGAAGCTTTACGTGTGGTAGTGAAGTGAACAAACGAGTATTCTTCTCTTGCTTATAAACTTAGTGAATCAAATGCAAAAGAAACTAAAAGGAAGGATGGATATTTTCATGGTGGAAGTGGAAAAGAAATCAAGATTGGGATTGGTTTATTCACAAGAAAAGGAAAGAAAACTTAAAGAAGCTTGAATGAAAGAACACCATGACGAGCTTACCTTGCTAGCTTGCCAAGACTTACTAGACTTCTTGATAGCGAATGCGTGCCTAATGTTGTCACTCCATTGGCGTAGGGTTCGTCTAGCGTGTTGACCTAATTGCTTTCTCACTTGGAAGACGGTGGTTTAACCATCGGAGAAGAGAAGATCATACACTTGCAAGATGAAGTAGAGCAATCACACTTGAGTTAGTTAAGATGGCAAATCTAGTGGTAAACTAGTACATGGAGAAAGAATTAGCTAGAACAAGCCATAAGAAAGGTAAAACAAAGCATGGAAGTAAATTGCAAGTAATTAAAGCAAGAAGTGAAATAAAGCAAGTAAGAATGCAAGAAAACTAGAACCAAGCTTCAAGTAGAGGAAGGAGGATGGATCAATCCTTGTTGCTTCAAGTGTCACCCTTGATTACACAAGCTCTCTCCCTCACAATCACTCTCTTTTACATTGAATTCTAGGGAAGAAGAAGAGGGATCTAAAGAACAAAACCTAAAGAGAAAAATACATGAAAATTACAACAACTAAACTAATCTCCTCTCTTCTCCATTCAGTTTTTGTACGCAGGTCCAAGTGAGGTATTTATAGGCCCAAGAGAGAATCTTCGAGATCAAGTTTGTTGCCACAAAATCTGGGATCTCAACGGCCTAGATCTGCCGCGCCCAAGCCGCGGATCGCGGCAAGATCCTGGCCGTTGAGCCAGATCTTTCTGTTGGGATCAGTTTGTTAGGTGGTTATCCACGTGGCATATCTAGAATCTTCGTTTGTTGCGCGGATATTTCTGGATCTGGATTTGAATTTGGCTTTATCTTTAATCATGGATTAATCACTTAATTAGTGTTAATTAAGTGATTATTTGGATATCTCTCCATTAAGCATGTACCTGCAAATATGTAGAGAAGAGGAGTAAAAATCACATATTTATTTGTAATATGCATGGGAGTTATGATATAAAATATGCAATATTGGATACCAATCACACCCCCACACTTATTCTTTTGCTCGTCCCGAGCAAAAACAAAGAAAAAGAAAAGAAAAATCTAAACTACCAGTTTATTGCACCACTTTCGCAGGTGACGCGATTGCACTGAGCACGTGCAACAAGCCGTTAAACCTCTAGGTTACCCTAGAGGAGGAGTGTTGTCTCCTGAGGGTTTTCAGCGGATTACACCCACAAAATCCATAAAGAAAAGAAGACAAATGTTAGTATTTTGAAAACGCATTTTGAATAAGAGACATGTTTACGAACTATTTTTGCAAAAATATAAGTGATCCTAGGTCATAAGTCCACCTATAATCATTCTTCCTTGAACTTAGTATCCATGCAAGATCTTGTTTTTAATTACGGTAAGAATTCAAAATTGGATTGAATATTTTATCTTTCATAAAACCTAGATAATATGCACACCGTGTAAGTGAAAATTTCCTGGGATTTCAACTCCAACCATAAAGCCATTTATTTATTTATATATATATATATATATATATATATATATATATATATATATATATATATTTTTATGCTTTTTTCTTCCCTTAGTTTAGGCTTTCTAGTCTACCCTTGTAACGAGCCTTTAACCGATGACTCCCAAACCAGACGGTCTTAGGGCACCAGATGAGAAAACATCCCTCGGGTTTAAGGTCTCGAGTAGAAAAGGCCACGAAACTAAAGGGGATTATTTTTTATCACCGTTAGGCGTGAATAATCATGCTTCTTGAGGCATAATTATCCAGCTTAATAAGTGAGATCACCGTTAGGCGTGAGTAACCATGCTTCTTGAGGCATAGTTATCCGGCTTAATAAGTGATCTTTTATTTATATATATATTTTTTTTTCTTTTTTTCTTTATTTATATGGCATTTTTGGTCTTTGTCTCCATCCCAAGAAATGTGTAAGTGTAAAGTGCATATTTATCTAAGGTAAAAATTCAAGATAAAAATATCTCACCAATTTTACTTACTTAGTCTATAATTTCAAACAAGATCTATTACTTCAACTATGTTTAAGATGTCATAATTAAGACTTTCTTAATTTCTAAGATACATCTTAATTTTCTTAAAAATAGATCAAAACTTTGTCTCTTTTTTTCAAAAAAATTTTTATTTTTTTATTTTTTTATTTATTATTATTATTATTTATTAAAGAAAATCTAAAAACTCTAAAAGAAGTGTAAAAGAAAGAAATTCTAAAAACTCTAAGTTAGTAAACCCTCCCCCACACTTATTTCATGCATTGTCCTCAATGCATTATGATATATGTATGCATGAAACAAAATGGAAGAGGAAGGAATTATTTACAAGGAATATACAAGTGTAACTCTCACCTGGGCTTTTGGTCGCTTCCCTCTGGCCCGTTTCCCATCGTTCCAATGTGTTCTCTTTCTTGAGCTCCATTGGGAAACGGTCTGAATTATTCTAACCCTAGGTGTTTCCAGTTTCAATTGATTGTTATTATCATTCACACTCATTCCACCACATCGTTCACAAACAAAGTCCTTATCACCACTCTCACTCAGAATCTCATCACTTCCAATTTTAAGAAATTTTAACTCTTCTCCATATAATTCTTCAAAACTCAAATCAACATCCGGAAGTGGACAATTAGCTAACTTACCCCGAGTTGACTCATCTAAACACATGATCTCATCAGCAAACAAGTCTTCAAAAGATATATCAATTGGAGGTTCTAATACACTCTTAGTTGGCTTATTGAAAGTGAAAATATCCAAATCAACTTTCCCCGTTTGAAAGGGTACTCGGATAAGAGAATCACAAGATTGTGACTCATCTTTTGGATCTTCACTTTCCTCCTCACAATTGTTATTAATGAAGCTAACCTCAAATGTTTGATCTTTTGTTTTATGAGGCTGTGTGTGGAAAACATTGTGTTCATGTGTCATGTTACCAAAAGTCAACCTCATTGATCCATTCCGGCAATTAATGATTGCATTTGCAGTAGCCAGGAATGGTCGACCCAGAATGACAGGAATTTGTGCCCTTTGATTGGAATTTGACACTGGTTTTGTTTCAAGGACAACAAAGTCAACAGGATAAAAGAATTCTCCAACTTTGACAAGGACATCTTGAATTACCCCCTTGGGTTTAGTAACAGAGCGATCAGCCAATTGGATGGTCATTTGGGTCGGGAGGAGATCACCTAACCCCAATTGTTGGTACACAGAGAAAGGTAGGAGATTAATGCTGGCCCCCAAATCAAGAAGTGCCCTATTTATTGTAGTCTGTCCTATGATGCATGAAATGGTGGGGCTCCCTGGGTCTTTGTATTTAACAGGAATTGGACCAGTGAGCAACTCATTAATGGATGATGCAAGGAAGACTTTTTTAGGGACTTGGGTCTTCCTCTTCTTGGTGCACATTTCCTTCAAGAATTTAGCATATGATGGCACTTGTTGAATGGCATCAAGGAGAGGGACATTGATTTGGACCTTATTGAATGTTTCTTTTATTTTCTCCATGTGAGCATTTGACTTGTTATTTAGAAGCCTATTTGGATATGGTACTCTAGGCTTATAAGGTTGCTCATCTACCTTTTCTTTCCCCTTGGCTTGAGATGTGGATGGCTCTGCACTAGAGGATGGTTTGTCAAAAGTTGGTGGCATTGGGACATGAGGTGTTGGCTTTGGTACTGGATGAGATTGTGAACTAGAAACCTTATTGTCAACTTGTTTACCAGATCTCAGGGTATGAATGGCATGACAGTGACTGGGTCCTGAATCTTCAACTTTGGGATTTAGCAATGGCTGATTTGGGAACAAATTTCTTTGATTCTCAGCCAATTGCCCAATTTGGACCTTCATTTCATTCAACTCCTGCTGCTGGTTTTTTGTTAAGGTTTCTATCATTTGTTTCAACTCAGATATTTCGGAATTATTTTGGGGTGGATGTTGAGGATATGGAGATTGGAATTGTGATTGGTAGAATGGTGGAGGATTCTGATAAGACTGATATGACTGTGGTGGACTTTGAGATGGATGAACATACAGTGAATTCTGATCGAAACTGGATGGATGAAACTGAGCATTGTATGGATATGGAAGTGGTAGCATATGATGCTCAGGACCAGACTGACTCCATGAAAAATTTGGATGGTTCTGCCATCCTGAATTGTAAGTGTTGGAGTATGGATGATGATTGGGTCTGGTCAATACTGCATTCATTTTCTCCTGAAATGATTGTGGCTGATATAATGGACACTCCTCAACAACATGGCTAAGGTCATGACAGTTGGTGCAACCTGGTCTAATCAAAGGCAATGGGTTGACCTGGTTTACCACAGAATTCCCTTTTGACTCAAGCAACTCTATCCTCTTCATTAATTGTGTGATCTTGGTTTCTGCAGCTAGAGAGGATTCTTTGGAGTGTGTACCAGTTCTGGAAGTGGTGGGAGTCGGTCTATCAGGGCATGACTCCCACTGAATGGTTTCTCAGCTAGGGTTTCAAAGAGATCCCACCCCTGATGTTCATCTTTTTCAAGAATTCCCCTTGGCACATGGATTCTAAAAGTGTTTTCGTTTGGTAATCTAATCCATCATAGATAATCTGGCATAGACGCCATTTCTCTATGCCGTGATGGGGACACAGGGCAAGAAGGTCTTTGAAACGCTCAAGATACTTCCAGAAAGGTTCATTTGTTTCCTGCTTGAATTGCATTATGTTCTTTCTCATGAGGGCTGTTTTGTGGATAGGATAGAATTTCTTAAGAAAGACTTTAACAAAATCCTCCCATAAAGATATGGAACTGACAGGAAGATTATAAAGCCATTTCTTAGCTAAATCCTTAAGTGCAAACGGTATAAACCGTACCTAACAGCATCCTCAGACAGTTGGGAAATTCTCATCATTTGGCATACCTCTTCAAACTCACGAATAAAGAGGTACGCGTCCTCAGACTCTAGACCATGGAAATGGGGAAGTGTACTAATGAATTGTGGTTTCAGCTCAAAATTGTTTCCATTAGGCTCGGGGAGAAGAATGCATGAAGGAATGGAGGTGCGAATCGGATAAAATCGATCCTGAAGTGAGACGTTGTTCTTCATTGGATGAAGTGGTTGTGTAAGTGCAAGTGTAGAATTAGGATCACAAAACCACTATCGTATATACAATCACAAACAACGTGCACCGATCACACCAGCGAAAAAGAAAAATAACAAACAACAAAAGAAAAAATCAATCCAAGCTTGTCTAGAGTTTCTGGTCCTAGATGACTCCTAAATAGACTGTCCACAGGAGGTTTGGTGTAGACTCTGACTATAAGCAAATCAGCCAGGGAAGGGTAAGGTTGGTGGGAGGTTTTCCGTCCGAAGACGTTCCTTAATTAAGTAACCAGCAACCTTCGGGCTTTCGGCCCTCAACCCCTTTCCTAGACACTGATTTTACAGAAGTCAATTTCCAACACTTTTCCCCTTAGGAAAATCTCCTAAGTGAGTCCGGATGTCCCTAGGGCCAACGTCTATCAAATTTTATTTACAAGCTTGGGATTGTGAGTGCTGGGATAGTGGTTTGCGGGCTAAGGAAAGGGTAATGACTTCCCCCACCTTATCTTATTTACAGGTATTGCCCTTAAAATTGAATTGTGCAAGTGTACGATATAGAAACAAACAAGGTTCACTCCAAGTAAGATAAATCAAACAAAGAGTGAGTCCTAGTCTATATGCAATGAATTACGTACCTTGTCCCCCGCACTCTTCAACAGTAAATGTAAAGTAATTGAAAGACACGTGCCTATAATGCAAGATGTCTAACAATTTTTATCAATTAACACCAAATTTTTTACTGTTGATTAGCAAATATCAGGTGAAGAATACAAGATTTCAGATATATCAGCAGAAGTAATTTGCAAAGCAGCAATCCCTGCAGAAAAATTGTTAGAAGTGAACTCCTCTTTGCCGCGTTCCCACGGCAAAATGCCGCGGCTACGCGGCAATTTGGAGGGATCCTGGGCTCTGCTTTCTTGAGCAGAGGCCCAGGTCAACTTATATGTTTCTTCTGTGCAAGATATTCTGTATCTTCAACCTGTACCTGCAACAGAGAAGAAATATCGTTTAGTTTCTCACTTTTTAAAAATACCGTTGCTCTCCCCGGCAACGGCGCCAAAAATTGATTAGACGAAGAAGGTGTACTTATTATGTAGCAAATGTATTTGATGTACCCTTTCTTGTCTCCGCTATAGCATAGGGCTATACCGAGTCGATTCTCAGGGAGAGCTCGCGATGGAAGCTTTACGTGTGGTAGTGAAGTGAACAAACGAGTATTCTTCTCTTGCTTATAAACTTAGTGAATCAAATGCAAAAGAAACTAAAAGGAAGGATGGATATGTTCATGGTGGAAGTGGAAAAGAAATCAAGATTGGGATTGGTTTATTCACAAGAAAAGGAAAGAAAACTTAAAGAAGCTTGAATGAAAGAACACCATGACTAGCTTACCTTGCTAGCTTGCCAAGACTTACTAGACTTCTTGATAGCGAATGCGTGCCTAATGTTGTCACTCCATTGGCGTAGGGTTCGTCTAGCGTGTTGACCTAATTGCTTTCTCACTTGGAAGACGGTGGTTTAACCATCGGAGAAGAGAAGATCATACACTTGCAAGATGAAGTAGAGCAATCACACTTGAGTTAGTTAAGATGGCAAATCTAGTGGTAAACTAGTACATGGAGAAAGAATTAGCTAGAACAAGCCATAAGAAAGGTAAAACAAAGCATGGAAGTAAATTGCAAGTAATTAAAGCAAGAAGTGAAATAAAGCAAGTAAGAATGCAAGAAAACTAGAACCAAGCTTCAAGTAGAGGAAGGAGGATGGATCAATCCTTGTTGCTTCAAGTGTCACCCTTGATTACACAAGCTCTCTCCCTCACAATCACTCTCTTTTACATTGAATTCTAGGGAAGAAGAAGAGGGATCTAAAGAACAAAACCTAAAGAGAAAAATACATGAAAATTACAACAACTAAACTAATCTCCTCTCTTCTCCATTCAGTTTTTGTACGCAGGTCCAAGTGAGGTATTTATAGGCCCAAGAGAGAATCTTCGAGATCAAGTTTGTTGCCACAAAATCTGGGATCTCAACGGCCTAGATCTGCCGCGCCCAAGCCGCGGATCGCGGCAAGATCCTGGCCGTTGAGCCAGATCTTTCTGTTGGGATCAGTTTGTTAGGTGGTTATCCACGTGGCATATCTAGAATCTTCGTTTGTTGCGCGGATATTTCTGGATCTGGATTTGAATTTGGCTTTATCTTTAATCATGGATTAATCACTTAATTAGTGTTAATTAAGTGATTATTTGGATATCTCTCCATTAAGCATGTACCTGCAAATATGTAGAGAAGAGGAGTAAAAATCACATATTTATTTGTAATATGCATGGGAGTTATGATGTAAAATATGCAATATTGGATACCAATCAGTAAGCTCTGAGCCGTTCTCCAAGGAAGCTAGCCTCATCCTCCTGTCATCAGCAGCCTGGGCAAGCGCCTGTGACCTCAGCTCAGCCTCATTGAAATCCACCGCCTGGGCCAGACGAGCTTCGACCTCCGCCAAAGTTGCCCTCTGTGACAACCCCTGCCGTGCCAGTTCCTCATTCTGAGCTTTGAGCTGTTCAAGCCGCGCAGTTTCTTCAAGACGCACCGGTACAGCCTTGGATAAGAGGAGATTTGCTTTCCTAATCATTTCCTCAGCCCTCCCAATCTTATCTTCAGTGTCAAGAAGAGCACTGGTGGAAGCGTCAATCGCACTTCCGACCTCTGCTTGCCTTGTTTATAAGGATCTCAAGTCAGAGGAGATAGCCTTAGCAGCCTCTTGAGCGGCAAGCCGGGCCTCGTGCTTTTGGGCAACAAGACGCGCGAGTCGCTCATCAACTAAAGACTCCGGGTCCGAACGATGGAGACGGCGCCATTCCTCTACATCTTTTTCAAATTCATCTACCAGGAGTTCCAAAGCAGTAGCCTGGTGATACCCCTCAAAGTCCCGAATGCTCTCAATGCCACGGGAGAGGACCACCTTTAACATTGAGAACGGCATAGGCGAACCCTTCAAGACCAGGTCGATAGTTCGTCCCAAGCCTTTATAAAAGCTATCGACTAGGTCACCTATATAATCGTTCTCGACCTCAGCCACTTCTGGTAGAGATGCAACCTCGGAGTAATCTACCAGCCTGGTCGACGCCGTCGCGGAAGAAGCAGCGGGAACACTGACATCAGCATGACAAGCCGAGGGCGATCTCGGCGGAGTCTTCATCGAAACCAGTACGCCAGCCACCGCGGAAGTAGGACTAGCAACCACCTCCTGAGCAGCAGGCTCAATCACCAGGGTTGGGGAAGTAGGGCTTGTAATCACCCTCAGCTCCGCACTTGGCAAAATTGTCGGCACCTCACTCGTTGATATAGTTGAGAGTGAGGACACCTCCGGGACTGCCGCCTCTTCAACCTCTGGTCTTTCGGCTGACTTGGGCCGATAAGAGGGCAGGTCGCCATATAGTGCATCCAACACAGCAGCATCCACCGCGGTCGAAGCGCTCATGTCACCCCTTGACCCTTCAGGGAAATCACCTGGTTCCCTCGAAGCAGATGCATCTTGAGGCTGAACACCTGCAACAAAACCATGGTTAAGATGAAGACACAATAAGCAACAGAAGCCAAGAGGTCGTCGTCATACCAAAGGCTGATGTCGCCTCAAACATCTTGTCAGCCGCATCAGTCTCCAGGCGCTCCATCGGAAAATTCTTGGCAGAATCAACACGAATAGCCAGCCCGCTTTCGCTTGCCGAGTATCCCGTGGACCACCCAATAGAGCTCGGTGCCACAGGACTTCCTTTGGAAGTCCCAGCGCCCGAGGGACCAATGTCGGCTGCATCACCTCCGGACTCCTCCGAGTGGGCAAAGGAACCAGCTGCAGTCCCATAAGTAAATAGGGGATCATAATGTTCCCCTTGCTCTCCAACCGCCTCAGCTCCTGTAACAAGAAGCAAATAATGAGTTATTTGGAACACACCAAAGGCGTATTATACGGACGGGGTCGATCTTACCCAGACTCGGAACAAATCCACCAGTAGTCGGTTCAGTAACCGACGGTTCAGCCACTAATGGAGCAGCAGGAGGGAACGCTACAGAGGATGCACCCTCTACCACAATTGTAGGGGCTTGGCGACGAGGCTTCTTCGCCAACGACTTCCTACGGGATCCACTCCCCCGCTTCCTCTTGAAATGGACGTCAGAATCCTCTTCCTCCACTTCTTCCATACGTTGTGGGGAGCTGTCCCCACTGATTGTTACACATATTTGCATTTTATACCACCTTTATACTTTGCATATTGTATATTAAATATGATTTTTAACCCATGTTTTCTCTAATTTTGCAGATCTCCACTTTAAAGAAGAGAAGTAATTAACTACCTTAATTAGTAATAATTAAGGGGGTTAATTCATAATTAGCCAAAAGATCAAATCAGATCTCACCAAGATCTGCGCGCCAAGTGGAGAATCCAACCATCCCACGTGGCCAACGACCTAACCACCAGATCTCACCAGAAAGATCCGAGCCAACGGCCCAGATCTGGCGGCAAATCCGCGGCAATCCGCGGCAATCTGAGGGCCGTTGAGCCTCGGATTTCGTGCCAACGGTCAGGATTCGAGAGGATTCTCAAATTTGCCTATAAATACCTGGGCAGAGACCTGCGTGAGCTCCAGTGAAGAGAGAGAGAAAATTTTGGATTTGTGTAATTTTTGTTTTAGGTTTCTAGTTCTCTTCTCCTTCCTCCTTGATTTCTAGCCTAAATTGAGAGAGAGTTCTTCACTTTGAGAGTTTGTAATCAAGACTTGTGACAATCTTGAAGCAAAGATTCAATGGAGCTCTCATCTTCTCTTTACTAGAATTGAGTATGCTTTCTTTTCTTATGCTTTAATTTCTTGCATTTAATTCTAGCTTTAGTTTAATTGATTAGATCTTTACTTTCATGGAGAATTATAGCTTGTTTGTTAGTGTAATGGAGGGCTAATTTCTTGAATGCATGGCTAGCTAAGACTCACTTAGCTACTACTAGCTCTTGATTGATTGTAAACTTCAATGCTTGCATAATTTCATGTTTCTTGTAAATTCCAATGAAGTTTGGATGTATCCTTTGGTGATTGCTTGCTAGATCTCTAGATGAATTGTGTGTCTCTTATAAAGAGTCTTTGATTGGATCAAAAGGATGGATTACCATGGTTGTGTCACTTGTGTAGCAAGATCAACTCAAGTACTTCAAGCTAACTTTGTAGTTAAGCTTTGAATGTACAAAAGAGTTTGATTCTTCTACCTTTGCACTAAATGAGTATCATGCCTATAGTTCCTCAATGTTCATCTAGTAAAAGGACCTAAGATTCAAGAAGAGGATTCTAGCTAACTAACTAAAAGGAACTCTAGTCTTCAAGAAGGAATACTACACATGCAAGCTATATTAAATTGCCTATGATTCTTGATGAGGCAATCTTGCAATCAACAATAGAGTTAGTATGTTAGCAAGAAGGTGTAGTAATGCTAGCCATGCATCTTTTTAATCAAAAGAGTTTATACATCTTATTCTAGCATTCTTATCTTTTCTTTACTTCATCACACTTCATTCACTTCACTTCTTTTTCACAATGCACCACCAATCCACAACTTCTTGTATATTGCTCTTGTGTAATTAACAAAGAAGAGGTATCGTTTCTTTGTCTCACTAGTATCGTGAAGCTTCTACGCTTGCTCTCCTTGTGGTACGACTCGATATAGCTACTTGCTATAACGAAAGATTGGAACAAGGTATAATAATCTCATAATCGAAGTAAACAAGATCAAAGGTGAACTCTAAACCATTAACCATTTCTTTCACACCTAATTCTTGTGCAAGAACTTCATTGTACCTAGTTTAGTACCGATCAATTTTTGGCGCCGTTGCCGGGGAGAGCAACGGTATTTTTACAAGTGAGAAACTAAACGATATATCTTCTCTGTTGCAGGTACAGGTTGAAGATTCAGAAAACTTTGCACAGCAGAATCATATAAGTGGACCTGGGCCTCTGCTCTCGAAAGCAGAGACCAGGATCCCTCCAAAGTGCCGCGTTTTCCTGGATTTTGCCGTGGAAACGCGGCATAGAGGAGTTCACTACTAACCTGTTTTCTGCAGGGCTTTGCTCTCTGCAAAATACTGCTGCTCATATATCTGAAATCTTGTATTCTTCACCTGATATTTGCTAATCAACAGTAAAAGATTTGGTGTTAATTGTTAAAAATTGTTTAGACATCTTGCATTATAGGCACGAGTCTTTCAATTACTTTACATTTACTGTTGAAGAGTGCGGGGGACAAGGTACGTAAAGCATTGCATATAGACTAGGACTCACTCTTGTTTGATTTAATTAAGCTTTGGGTGATCCTTGTTTGTTTACATCGTACACTTGCACGAATCAACTTTAAGGGCAAATCCCATAACAAAGATAAGGTGGGGATTTTATCACCCCTTCCTTAGCCCACAAACCATTTCCCCACGTACTCACTATCCTAAGCTTCTAATTAAAAATTGCTAGACGTTGGCCCCTAGGGACATCCGGACTCACTTAGGAGATTTTCCTAAGGGGGAAAAGTGTTGGAAAGTGACTTCTGTATAATCAGTGTCTAGGAAAGGGGTTAAGGGCCGAAAGCCCGAAGGTTGTTGGTTACTTAATTAAGGAACGTCTTCGGACGGAAAACCTCCCAACAACTTTGACCTTTCCTGGCTGATTCGCTTATAGTCACGGTCTGCACCGAACCTCCTGTGGACGATCTAAAGTTAGGAGTCGTCTAGGGCAGAGAACCTAGAAGCTTGGATTGATTTTTTCTTTTTCTTGATTGTTATTTTTCATTTTTCGACTGTGTGAAAGGTGCACGTTGATTGTGTATTTGTATGCGAGAGTGGTATCGGGAACCAATTTCTGCTAGGCTAGTGAGAACATCTACACTGCCACATACACCACCACTCGACACAATCATGACGAACAACGTATCGTTGCAGGACAAGTTCTATCCTATCCGCACATCACTTCCTTCTTGTATTCTCCTCTCGGACACTAATGGAAACAATTTTGAGTTGAAACCCCAGTTTATAAACACTCTTCCACGATTTCATGGATTAGAGTCTGAAGATGCTTATATCTTCATACGAGAGTTTGAAGAAGTCTGCCTCATGATGAGGATTTCCCAGTTGACAGAGGATGCTGTAAGACTTAGATTCGTCCCATTTGCATTAAAGGATATTGCAAAGAAGTGGCTGTACAGTCTTCCTGTCAGCTCTATCTCTTCATGGGATGATTTCGTTAAGGTCTTCCTTAAAAAATTCTACCCAATCCATAAGACAGCCCTCATGCGCAAAAATATAATGCAATTCAAACAAGAACCCAATGAGCCATTCTGGAAGTACTTTGAGCGCTTTAAGGACCTAGTAGCCCTGTGTCCCCATCATGGTATAGAGAAATGGCGCCAATGCCAGATTATCTATGATGGGCTTGACTATCAGACTAAGACGCTCCTTGAGACAATGTGTCAAGGAGAATTTCTTAAAAAGGATGAAGACCAGGGTTGGGATCTTTTTGAGGCTCTAGCAGAGAAAACTCTCCAGTGGGAATCTTGCCCTGAGAAACCTACACCAACCACTTCCAGAACTGGTTTACACTCGATAGGATCCTCTATAGCTGCAGAAGCTAAGATTACACAGCTGATGAAGAGGATTGAATTGCTAGAATCCCGGGAAAATTCTGTTAATCAGGTCAACCCATCACGAGTGACTAGCCCACCACCTGTGGCACCTATGGTCCACCCGGGTTGTACTTACTGTCATGATTTAACTCATGTGTTGGAAGAGTGTCCAGTGTATCATTCTCAAAGCTATCAGGAGAGTACAAATGCCGCGTATACCAGACCTTCATACAATCCTTACTCCAGGACCTACAATCCAGGGTGGCGTAACCATCCTAACTTCTCTTGGAGTCAGTCTGGTCATGAGCAGCCAAGACAACCATTTCCACATCAACAATATCCTGCTCAGGCATATCCTCCGACTTACCCACCAAATGTTAATTCATATCAGAGTCCACCCAGATTCCAAACATACCAAAATCCTGTGCCATATCAAGCAAATTATCAGCCCCAATACCAGAATCATCCACCACCCAATCCTTCAGATAAGAAAATCTCTGAGTTGGAGAAAATGATTGAGACTTTGTCTAAAACCCAAGCTGCAATGATGAACAATCAGCAGCAGGATATGAATAAACTGCAAATCCAAATAGGACAGTTGGCTAATTCCTTGACTGAAAGACAAAAAGGAATGCTGCCTAGCCAACCTGTGCCTAATCCCAGAGCCCATTTTCCTCTGCATGAAGTCGAAGACCTAGGACCTAGCCAAAGCCAATGTCAAGCCATTCACATTCTTAGGTCTGGAAAACATGTAGACAACAAGGTCTCAAATCAGTCTCCAAAATTTGTTCCAAAATCTGTGTCAAAACCATCAGCTTCTGTCCCAGTTCAACCTGTGCATAATAATCCTTCATCAAGTTCACAACCTTCCACGTCCCAATCAAAAGGAAAAGAGAAAGTTGATGAGCAAACTTATAAGCCTGTTGTCCCATTCCCAAATAGGCTTACAAATCATAAGAATAATGCTCACATGGAGAAGATCAGAGAGATATTTAACCAAGTGCAAATCAATGTCCCTCTCTTAGATGCTATTCAGCAAGTCCCATCGTACGCCAAGTTTCTGAAAGAAATGTGTACTAAGAAAAGAAAGGCAAATGTCCCTAAGAAAGTCTTTTTGGCTTCCAACCTGAGTGAATTGCTCAATGGTCCAATCCCTGTGAAGTACAAAGATCCAGGGAGCCCAACCATTTCTTGTATCATAGGGCAGACCACTGTAAATAGGGCTTTGCTAGACTTGGGCGCAAGCATCAATCTTCTTCCCTTTTCCGTATACCAGCAGTTAGGGTTAGGCAATCTTCGTCCAACCCAGATGACCATACAGTTGGCTGACCGCTCTGTAAAGATTCCCAAGGGGGAGATTACAGATGTTTTGATACGGGTCGGGGAATTCATTTACCCCGTGGACTTTGTCGTTCTTGAGACACAACCCGTACATAATCACAGAGCACAGACACCTGTCATTCTAGGACGTCCTTTCTTAGCCACCGCAAATGCGATCATCAACTGCCGAAATGGATCAATGCGGCTGACGTTCGGAGATATGACAAAGGAGGTGAATGTCTTCCATCTGGGGAAGCAGCCAAGGGATGTGGAACATGAGTCTTTTGATGTGAACTTGATAGAGGGATTAACCAGTGAACACTTGGAGGAGATGGAGTACGAATCTGAAGAGGAATTTGAGTTAGAAGCTGACGACCTAACTCTTGATCAGATTGTTGGATCAGATATTGAAAGGACTACTAATTCCACTTCTATTCTTCCCTTGCACCATGAGCAACCGGTTATAGATCCAGTCCCTTCTTCTGAGCTTAAGGCTCTTCCCACCCATCTCAAGTACAAGTACTTGGGTGAGAAGGAATCCTTTCCGGTAATCATTGCATCTAATCTTACGGAACAACAAGAAGAGGACCTTTTGACTGTGCTTAGGGAAAATAGAGAAGCCATTGGTTGGACCATGGCTGATATTAAGGGGATTAGTCCTTCCATTGTCCAACATAGAATTCACTTGACGGAAGAGGCCAAGCCTAAAAGAGACCCACAGCGTCGACTTAACCCAATAATGCAAGAAGCTGTTAGATCGGAGATTCTGAAACTCTTAGACAATGGGATCATATATCCCATATCCGATAGTCAATGGGTGAGTCCGGTCCACGCTGTGCCTAAGAAAGCTGGCTTTACTGTTGTGGAGAATGAGAATAAGGAATTAATACAAACACGTCTTCCAACGAAGATTCGAGTTTGTATTGATTACAGGAAACTGAATAGTGCCACACGTAAAGACCACTTTCCACTTCCGTTTATTGATCAGATGCTGGAAAGATTGGCGGGGCACGAGTATTACTATTTCCTGGATGGATATTCAGGATATAATCAGATCCCAATTGCTCCCGAGGACCAAGAAAAGACTACCTTCACCTGTCCGTTTGGAACGTTTGCATACCGTAGGATGTCCTTCGGTCTTTGCAATGCTCCAGCAACGTTTCAACGTTGCATGTTGAGCCTGTTCTCGGACATGGTGGAGAAATTTTTGGAAATCTTTATGGATGACTTTTCAATATATGGGGATACATTTGAGCAGTGCTTGTACCACCTAAAGCTGGTTTTACAACGATGCACGGAAAAGAATTTGACACTTAATTGGGAAAAGTGTCATTTCATGGTCAAGCACGGAATTGTACTGGGGCACAAGATATCAAGCATTGGAATCGAGGTAGACAAGTCTAAGGTGGAAGTTATCACCAAGCTCACTGAACCGCAATGTTTAAAAGACATTAGATCTTTCTTAGGGCACGCGGGCTTCTATAGGAGATTCATTCAAGGGTTTAGCAATATTGCGAGACCTTTGACAAATCTCTTAGGAAAAGACGTACCCTATATCTTTGATGAAGAATGTCGAAAATCGTGGAAAGAGCTAAAGAATAGACTTGTCTCTGCGCCGATCATATCTGCACCGGACTGGACCAAGCCATTTGAAATTATGTGCGATGCCTCTGACTTTGCGATAGGCGCTGTTTTAGGACAGCGTATTGAAAATAGGCAGCACGTAATATACTATGCTAGCAGAACGCTAAACGATGCCCAACTGAATTACACGACCACTGAAAAAGAATTTTTGGCAGTCGTTTTTGCGTTAGAGAAGTTCCGCCAATATCTGCTAGGGTCCAGGACCATAATTTTTACTGATCACTCCGCCCTGAGGTACTTGATGCAAAAGAAGGACGCAAAGGCAAGATTGATTCGATGGATCCTTCTTTTGCAAGAGTTTGACTTGGAGATAAAAGATAAAAAGGGCGTTGAGAACGTGGTTGCGGATCATTTGTCAAGAATTCTGAACGCTCCTCATGAGAAAATACCGATTAATGAAGACTTTCCTGATGAGCACATCTTTGTGATAAGTGGAGAGCCCTGGTATGCTGATATAGTAAACTACCTTGCTACCGGGCAAATTCCTTCCCATTGGTCAGGACAAGACAAACACCGTTTTCTGAGACTAATGCGGTTCTTCTTTTGGGATGAACCATATTTATTCAAGTACTGTCCTGACCAAATTATACGCAGATGCCTTCCGGAGGATGATCACCAGAGCGTTTTGACATTCTGTCACAAGTTAGCTTGCGGTGGACACTTTGGTCCACGAAAAACTGCGGAAAAAGTGCTCCAGAGTGGATTCTACTGGCCCACTCTCTTTAAGGATGCCTTTACCTTTTGCAAGCTTTGTGATAGATGTCAAATGATGGGTCGTATTACTCAAAAGAATATGATGCCCCTCACACCCATCTTGGAAGTCGAAATTTTCGACCTCTGGGGCATCGATTTTATGGGACCCTTTCCTCTGTCCTACGGTAACCAATACATCTTGGTAGCCGTAGATTATGTTTCCAAGTGGGCTGAAGCGATTCCTACACGAACAAATGACAACCAAGTTGTCATTAAATTTTTAAGAGAGTACATCATTTCACGCTTCGGAGCCCCCCGTGCGATATTGAGCGACAATGGGAGTCACTTCTGCAATAGGGCTTTTGAAGCCTTGATGCGGAAGTACTCCATTACTCATAAATTGTCCACGGCTTATCATCCTCAAACCAATGGGCAAGTTGAGGTAACAAACAGACAGATAAAACTCATCTTGGAAAAGACCGTAGGACAGAATCGTAAGGATTGGTCCGTCAAACTGACTGATGCCTTATGGGCATACAGGACCGCTTACAAGACTGTCCTTGGTATGTCTCCGTACCGAGTTATTTTTGGGAAAGCATGTCACTTGCCTGTTGAGTTAGAACACCGTGCACTATGGGCTTTAAAGCAACTGAATCTTGATTTGGATAAAGCCGGTGTTCTCAGGAAGCTGCAGCTATCCGAGCTGGAAGAATTACGAAACGAGGTATATATGATAACGCTCGGATCACAAAGCACAGGACCAAGCTGTTTCACGACAAAGCCATTCACAGGAAGATTTTTGCTGTCGGTCAACAGGTTCTGTTATATAATTCTCGACTTCATCTTTTCCCTGGTAAACTGCGTACCAGGTGGTCAGGACCTTTTATTGTGCAGACTGTCTTTTCCCACGGAGCTATCGAGATTCTTGACCCAACTAATGGCAATAAATTCACTGTGAATGGACAACGCTTAAAGCCATTTCTTACCACAGATTCTTTGTCACACGATGTTCACGAATTGGGTCTTTCCGACCCAGTTTATTTGTGACATTTTTCCATCTGCATATTTTTCCCATGCATTCTCCTGACTATCATTTTGGGACTTCTCTTGTAAATATTTTTCTTTTTGTTAATAAAAATAAAAAAAAATAATTAAAAAAAATAAAAAAAAATAAAAATTTTTTGGATTTTTGTGCATGAAAAGAATTTCACATCCCTAGGATTCTCTTTCCTCCCTAGGATTCCTTTCATATTCAAAAATTTTGACCTACGGTTGTAATTTCAACTTTGACCTAGGGGTAACTTGGTACATCACCTTTTTACCTACCCCTATTTAAAGCTCTCCTTCCAACTCATCATCCCTCACCCGAGAATTTCATTTCAGATCTGAACCTCTTCCTTCACAGCCGACCTCCACCAAAAATCTGAACCCAAAAATCCCCTCCTTTGCCGCGCCCTGCCGCCGGCATGAAGAAAATTTTTAGGGGTCAAGTGAGGCTAAGAAAGAAGGTGGAGGAGCAATCTTCCAGGTTGGAGGAGCAATCCTCTAGGCTAGATACCATTGAGGCGACATTGAGGAGGACACAATCAGCCGGGCTGAGCACCACATCGGTTCCAAAGAGGAGGAGGGAGTGACTTTTTACCTTTACCTATTTCATGCATCATTTTATCTTGCATACATTGAGGACAATGCATGAGATAGGTATGGGGGGGTAGATACTAACATAGGATTTTTCCTTTTTAGGCTTTTTATTTTGTTTTAGGATTTTTACTTTCTTTTTAGGTCTTTTATTTTTAGATTTTCTTTTATTTTTAGATTTTTCACTTTCTTTTTAGATTTTACTTTTCTTTTAGAAAAATATAATAAAAAAAAATAAAAACTTTTTGAAATAAGAGACAAAGTTTTGATCTATTTTTAAGAAAATTAAGATGTATCTTAGGAATTAAGAAAGCCTTAATTATGACATCTTAAACCTTGTTGAAGTAATAGATCTTGTTTGAGATTATAGGCTAAGTAAGTAAAATTGAGGAGATATTTTTATCTTACATTTTTTGCCTTAGATAAGTATGCACTTTACACTTACACATTTCTTGGGATGGAAACAAAGACCAAAAATGCCATAAAAAAAAATAATAATAATAAAAAAAAAGAGAAAAAAAATATATATATATATATAAATAAAAATCACTTATTAAGCTGGGAAATTATGCCTCAAGAAGCATGATGACTCACGCCTAACGGTGATCTCACTTATTAAGCTGGACAATCGTGCCTCAAGAAGCATGGTTATTCACGCCTAACGGTGATAAAAAATAATCCCCTTTAGCTAGGTGGCCTTTTCTACTCGAGACCTTAAACCCGAGGGATGTTTTCTCATCTGGTGCCCTAAGACCGTCTGGTTTGGGAGTCATCGGTTAAAGGCTCGCTAAAAGGGTAGACTAGAAAGCCTAAACTAAGGGAAGAAAAATAAAAAAAAAAAGAGAAAAAAATATATATATATATAAATAAATAAATGGCTTTATGGTTGGAGTTGAAATCCCAGAAATCTTCACTGTCACGGTGTGCATACTATCTAGGTTTTATGTAAGATAAAATATTCAATCCAATTTTGAATTCTTACCTTAATTAAAGACAAGATCTTGCATGGAGACTTAGTTTAAGAAAGAATGATTATAGGTGGACTTATGACCTAGGATCACTTATATTTTTGCGGAAATAGTTCATAAACTAGTCTCTTGTTCAAAATGCGTTTTCAAAACACTAACATTTGTCTTCTTTCTTTATGGATTTTGTGGGTGTAATCCGCTGAAAACCCTCAGGAGACAACACTCCTCCTCTAGGGTAACCTAGAGGTTTAACGGCTTGTTGCACGTGCTCAGTGCAATCGTGTCACCTACGAAAGTGGTGTAATAATTAGTTAGGATTTTATTTTTCTTTCTTTTTCTTTTATTTTTGCTCGAGGACGAGCAAAAGCTAGGTATGGGGGTGTGATTGTTACACATATTTGCATTTTATACCACCTTTATACTTTGCATATTGTATATTAAATATGATTTTTAACCCATGTTTTCTCTAATTTTGCAGATCTCCACTTTAAAGAAGAGAAGTAATTAACTACCTTAATTAGTAATAATTAAGGGGGTTAATTCATAATTAGCCAAAAGATCAAATCAGATCTCACCAAGATCTGCGCGCCAAGTGGAGAATCCAACCATCCCACGTGGCCAACGACCTAACCACCAGATCTCACCAGAAAGATCCGAGCCAACGGCCCAGATCTGGCGGCAAATCCGCGGCAATCCGCGGCAATCTGAGGGCCGTTGAGCCTCGAATTTCGTGCCAACGGTCAGGATTCGAGAGGATTCTCAAATTTGCCTATAAATACCTGGGCAGAGACCTGCGTGAGCTCCAGTGAAGAGAGAGAGAAAATTTTGGATTTGTGTAATTTTTGTTTTAGGTTTCTAGTTCTCTTCTCCTTCCTCCTTGATTTCTAGCCTAAATTGAGAGAGAGTTCTTCACTTTGAGAGTTTGTAATCAAGACTTGTGACAATCTTGAAGCAAAGATTCAATGGAGCTCTCATCTTCTCTTTACTAGAATTGAGTATGCTTTCTTTTCTTATGCTTTAATTTCTTGCATTTAATTCTAGCTTTAGTTTAATTGATTAGATCTTTACTTTCATGGAGAATTATAGCTTGTTTGTTAGTGTAATGGAGGGCTAATTTCTTGAATGCATGGCTAGCTAAGACTCACTTAGCTACTACTAGCTCTTGATTGATTGTAAACTTCAATGCTTGCATAATTTCATGTTTCTTGTAAATTCCAATGAAGTTTGGATGTATCCTTTGGTGATTGCTTGCTAGATCTCTAGATGAATTGTGTGTCTCTTATAAAGAGTCTTTGATTGGATCAAAAGGATGGATTACCATGGTTGTGTCACTTGTGTAGCAAGATCAACTCAAGTACTTCAAGCTAACTTTGTAGTTAAGCTTTGAATGTACAAAAGAGTTTGATTCTTCTACCTTTGCACTAAATGAGTATCATGCCTATAGTTCCTCAATGTTCATCTAGTAAAAGGACCTAAGATTCAAGAAGAGGATTCTAGCTAACTAACTAAAAGGAACTCTAGTCTTCAAGAAGGAATACTACACATGCAAGCTATATTAAATTGCCTATGATTCTTGATGAGGCAATCTTGCAATCAACAATAGAGTTAGTATGTTAGCAAGAAGGTGTAGTAATGCTAGCCATGCATCTTTTAATCAAAAGAGTTTATACATCTTATTCTAGCATTCTTATCTTTTCTTTACTTCATCACACTTCATTCACTTCACTTCTTTTTCACAATGCACCACCAATCCACAACTTCTTGTATATTGCTCTTGTGTAATTAACAAAGAAGAGGTATCGTTTCTTTATCTCACTAGTATCGTGAAGCTTCTACGCTTGCTCTCCTTGTGGTACGACTCGATATAGCTACTTGCTATAACGAAAGATTGGAACAAGGTATAATAATCTCATAATCGAAGTAAACAAGATCAAAGGTGAACTCTAAACCATTAACCATTTCTTTCACACCTAATTCTTGTGCAAGAACTTCATTGTACCTAGTTTTTACCGATCACCCACCACACCAGAGCCAGCCGCATGAGTATCAGCCCCCGTCCCCGCTTCGAAGCGAGGACTTCCTGCATCAGAGGCCTCGCTATCATCCACAGCGATGAATTCCTTTATACCAAGGACACGGACCCATTTGCCTTCCCTTCTCTCAGAAGCCTTTCGCTTCAGTCGATGAGAGATTAACTTCACACCCGAGCTGTTGGCCTTAAATCCAAGAGGTGTGGAGTTGGAAGCCGCGTACCACTGGCAAAAGCACAGGGTCGTTAGAAGATTGGGATCTTTCAACGGCGTGCGTAGCCGCGCCCCAGTGCTGCCTGCAGTAAAGAATCGCCAGGCACGAGCCCCATTGATGAGACTCCCCATGAAAGCCAAATCGAGATTGGGGTTGCCCACATACAGCTGGTCGTACCCAAACTGTCGATCGAACCGGCTTGGGATATAAGGTTCCAAATAGCAGGTATCCCCACTTCTATACAATAAATGTGAGGGCCGGATGCTGACCAGCCACTCAAAAACTCCCCGACTCATGGGAGGCCGCCCTTCCTCCGCATCTCGGAACCCCTCGTCGTATCCTGCACCCTGAATGCGGGGAAAACAGCGGAATAGGCTGTAAGCGTCATGTCGACGCACCAACTTACGGACCTCAGCCACATAGGTCTTCAGCCATGAACATCCTTCGAATCGGCGGAGAAGCGCCGTTCGAACGCCCTGCGGAGGGTCCTCTCTAGCTTCAATCAAAGAAGGGCAGTGCAAGGCGAACCACGCCATTAAGTAGGTGTATGGCAGACCTATCCTAGGATTGGGCCCGTCACAAGGCAGAATGGCACCCTTCCCACGCCTTATCGCCGGTGGCCTGCAAAAAGCCTCCGTTAATACACGAAGGCCTCTTTGAATACAGCACACCATGGCCGGAAGAAGACCCAGAGGGTGACCATGGACCAAGCGAATGGCGGGCAGCAAAACATTCGGGTGGACGATGTCACCCGAGGAAAATGGCACTACGCACTTCTTCAACCAGACGGTTAAGAAATCGGCCAGCAGTGCCCTCCGAGACATGGGCTGACGAGCTTGATGGTGAAAGCTCCGAAGGACATCACCCTTCTCATAGGGACCATCGTCTTCTGTCACGACAATATCCCTTTGGAGGTACATCTCCATCCGTTCAAAAATATCCCCATCAGCAACTCCGCAATGAGCTGCTTCAGGTGCATTCTTCATATCTGGGAACAGGTAACTCCCCCAGTTCTTCAGGCTACATGAACTACCTTTGTTGCCACCATGGATACTGGAACAAATGTGCAAATGGCACATTAACTCCCGATAAGTCTCGAATAAAGCAGGCTCCTGCTTCTCCAGAAGAGTCAACTCCGCCTCGCACGGAAAATATTCCTAGTAAGGGAGAGACCCGAAAGGCAGAGCAGAGATTTCCCACATCTCATGCAAGGCCATGCCCAACTCGCCAATAGGAGTGAAGAAGGTCCCCGAAGCTGGGCAATACAATTCAAAGATGGCGTAGAAGCACACCACCTTCATCTCAATGCCGTAACAGGTCGCCCTGACGGCCTCATAGAGGTTCAGCCTCTCCAAGTCCTCCTTGAAACGAGCAAGGATATAGGTGGTCAAATCCACCCACCATGTCTTCGGCGGATGAACCCAACCGGGAGCCCTGAAGTCAGTGACATGGTAGTTCCCGTTGACTGCGCAGAATTGGTTGCCGAAGGTCTGCGCCACAGCCGGATTCTCTCCTACTGGAAGCTCCCGCGACACATTTCCAGGGTGTAGGCCCATTATGTTGTGAGGAGGGCCCGCTCTTGAATAACCAGGAGACTGAGGTGTCAATCTCCCGACATGGACGGAGTCGACACTTCGGCTCACGTCCCATGCCATCTTCTGAGCCTGAGTTACACACTCGAAGGAAGACAAAGGAAAGTGCCGCTTATTGGACGGAAGGTAAAACTTCTCGCCATCCAACTGGAAGATCCATTGTCCTTCGCCTGCCTGCAACTGGCGATCAGGATCGGGCGCGACATCTCCGAACATGAAGTCGGGCTTTCTATAAGTCTGACGGTCAATATCTTCGAGAGGAGCGGTGGTCAGAATACTCCTCATGGTGAGCTGGTCACCACCATGGATAAGCGTGTCCCGGACGACAGAACTCTGCTCACTAAAAAGAGAAGCCTGGCCTTGGAATTGCAGGCTGATGTTGCCATTCACTCCCCTCGTCATCCCAAACAGATTATTCAAGGGACCGGGGTATAATGCACTGCAAGAACAAAAAAAAGAAGAGAACTATGATTAGTTCAACAGCCAGGCGAACACGAAGATATAAGATTCACCAAGGCATAGCCTTGCCCAGTGAGCAAGGCCAGCAAGGCGATAGCCTCGACAAAGCTTGATCTCGCGGACAAGTCTACATTTTGCAGAAAACGTCTAAGTATTAACTTCGCTTGAGCGAAGGTGGTACAGCCCTAAGGGCTGACGTCATCAAAAAGGGCATTATGGTCAAAAAATCATCCTTAGCGGCCATCACCGAAGGGACAGACTCATATCCTGTTCCTCAACAGGACGAAGACAGCCCAAGTAATGGCTTCGTACGGAAGCCTAAAGAAGAACTGTTCGGTTCTTAATTCCCTGTGCGAGAAAAATAGGGAAATTCAGGGAAACGGGTTCCCTAATGATGACAGATCATATTTGATCATCCTGATAGCCAAATACCGGCTTTAAAAAAGAGAGACCGCAGCCTCTAATCAGAAGGTAAAGTTTCTTACCGGCGACTGGCCGCTCGATGACCGGAGGAGGAGGACCCTCCGCTGCATAAGTGGCCACTTCTTTCCCCGCTCGTCTTTTGGGCGCCATTGAAGAGCTGCGAAAGTTCTCAAAGCTCTCTGAACGAAGAAGGAAGAGGAAGAGGAAGAGGAAGAGTCAAAAGTTCTCTGAAAAAAGAGATCTGTTCATGCTCAGCCCGATCGGGCTTTTATAGGCCAATCAGCGCCCGAAACGAGGCCTCGAAAAAGGCATATGCCGTCGTTTCGAATTAATTTGAAACGCCGCCCAAAGCGCCTTCCCGAGAAGCACTGATTCAACCCCACTAAGGGTTAACTTCACCTTGGATCAAAGTGCGGACTTCGCACAATCCTTCAAGGACCTCGCCGAAAGGCTTATCTTAGCCCCCTAAAAAGGCGTAGTTCGCGGACATGCCAGTTTCGCGAAGTTCATTCAAAGAAGGGACTATGTCCTTAACCCTGCATACCGTTTAGCCCCGCTATGGCCAAACTCCCAATGAAAGCAAGCAAAAATCAGATGATCAGGAGATGAACTTTCATTGATTTAAAAGGAAGGGTACATTGATATTACATCAAAGTTGTGTTTCATACAACACATTCAGTTGCTCAACAGGGTCATTTGCGCAAAAGGCATACAAGTGGTTTTATCTGCTTCTAAGTCAGACCGACTGGACAAGAAAGGCCTTCCTCCTGCACAAGGCCGTAACACGGTCGTAATTCTCCACAAAAATGGCAGATTTTGCCACTAGAAAGCGAGATCATCTTTGATGAAGATTGGCAATAAACTTATCGCCGCCAACACGATAGATCACTTATAATGAGAATTGGCGGTGATGTCAGTGATCTCACAGGTGTGATGCCCGCTCTCCCGAAGTGGATCATCTCCGACAAAGCGGCTACCAACCTCACCTCAGAACGAATCATCTCGGGTAAGAGGCTGTCAACAGTCTCTGGGACACACACCCGCTGCCCCAAATTGTTCCTCCTGCTTAAAAGTAAAGCTTCAACTGGAGAAGCATAAGGCAATTTTATGGTTTCTTCCATCAAGTCACAAGATTGGCGAATATAGCCCACTGCAATGCAAATCAGAACAGATTAGCAACTAAACACAGGAGAGGCTACAAAAGAAATAAGCCAAATCTTTTGGGGCAAAGCAATCCGATTTCAGTTAAGGCAGAGGATAAGCCTCGCTTGCACAGCACTGATGGGCTGGCTCAGCAAATGCCAAGTCCTAGCCTCGCCTATATGGCTCGCCAGACTGATCCTGTGGGACACAGTCTAAGCTCTACCAATATGGCAAAACTGGCTCAACTTTGAAGAGACCAAGTCCCAAGTTCTGCCTGCGTAGCGGACTTAACATGCAGTGATCTTTCTCTGATCAAGTCAAGATGATAGCTTCACTGGGAAGCTGTGCTAAAATTCTTCTCTGCAGATCAGCCAATTGCAAAATGAAGAACAAGGCAAATTAATCCCTGAAGCAGCTGTCAAAGCTAAATTAAGGGAAATGAATTCCCTAAAATCGGTGAAGTCGTTGAATGATCAAGACTTACCGGTCCTTGGCCGGATAACAACCAGAGTGGGCATTCCCACTAATCCAGAGATCTGAGTATCTCTCTCAACCAAGAGAAGAGAAGAAAGGCAGAGTACTTCTCTTCAGAGGACCTCAAGTGTCCTATTTATAGGCCCCACGGCCTGAGCACTCCCACCTCAAGCGTGGAAGCACGAGCGCATTTAAGGCATTTATTGCACCTTGAGAAAAGGGACGGTTTCCTTTAGAATCGTGTAAAGGGAGAAAACGTCTCCCTCATAAAGGCACTTATGACGCCTTGAAGAAAGGGAATATCCTCCCTTGGTAAGGCGCGATCGGAGGATATCTCCCTCGATTAGCGCGAGAGCAGGAGTAATCCTCCTCGTAATCGACCCACGGCAGTTGGCCTCGGGAAAGCGACAGGCGCTCCGGAGCGAACTTATTCCCGGAAGCCCAGATGCGGAGCTACCCGCACGCGAGGCTACTCAGAGTCGCGAACCTGTGCAATTCTTCGGCGAACTTATCCCAAAGCAGGATTGAAAGCGAAGCTGAACTCAACCATCATGGTGATGTTCATACTCCACACACCACTGATCAAAGCAGTTCAAAGTATTTCGAAGTTTGAGATATTGCAGACTTTCGAAAACTTTGAAGGGGGTCTTGTTGACACTTAAAAAAGACAAGATTCTTATTGGTCCGAACAATGTCTAAACTTGTTGACATTTACAAAAGACAAGTGACAGACGAGCTGAAGACCAGTTTTCACCTATCTCCGAGGGACAGGGAAGCAACTTGGACTCCACTGATCCAGTAAGCAGACAGTGAACCCGAATTGTTTCTGAACAGGCCTCAGCAGGTCTAAGGTGCTAGCACTTAGCATCACATGAGCCCAAAGAGATAGCCTCGCTTGAGAGGTTAGGATCACCTAACTCCGCCTTGAAGCCATTCAAAGCCTCGCCAGGAGACTAACTTATAGCTTCGCCGAAAAGCCTCTTTTCGGGCTTCGCCAAGAATTGCCTCTAGCTCCGCTACGAGCTCAATGCGGGCAGCTCTGCTACGGATCGGCTATGGTCAACCTTTGACCAATCAAATCTCCGGATGAGATCGGATCCAATCAGATCAAATCCAATCGGAAATCAAATATGGCAGTTGATTGCCACAATCTCTTGACTCTCTTAACACGAGTAAGAGGATCAGGAGAAATCCTCCAACGATATGGAAAGGATCAAAACAGTTCAAGAAGATTAACCGACCTGCCATTTCTAGCTTCGCAGAAGTTGATCTTAGCCTCGCAGCAAGGCCACTTTCCAGATTCAAACAGATTCGATTTAATCTGTTTTCATATCTTCAAAGGGATGATCATACCCTTGCTCTCCCTATAAATAGTCCATCAGGGGTACAGGGAGAGGGGCTGCTTCTTAAGACCGCACACGGAGAGACTTCTTCGACTTCGGAAGAGAGAGGGCTCCACAAGCAGGGGCTTCTTCACAACGCACCGTGCGTTCTCAAATTCAGAGACCTTTTAGAGAATTACTTCTCTATTCAGGGTGTTGATACCCTAACACCTTCTCAAGGAATCTCCGGAACCAGGCGAGAAGGAATTCCTCATAGAAGGCGGTTTTGAGAAGTAGCAAGAGGGTTCTACCAACCCTCTATTCTCTGATTCCCGGAACCAGGCGAGAAGGGAATCCCATCGCTCGCATCGTCAAAGGGACAAAGTGGTCGCGCGCTGACCAGACTCCCATCGGCACACTTCTCCAGAATCTCTGAGGAGATCTACTTGTAATCTTTTTAAGAATACTTTTAATTTAGCTCCTCAAACTTTTTTATTTGTAAGTTTTCCCCTTTTGCAAATCTATGGAAAACAATAACCAAATCCCTATAGCCCCGGAGGACCAAGAAAAGACAACGTTCACGTGCCCATTTGGGACATTTGCCTACCGTCGAATGCCTTTCGGCCTATGTAATGCCCCCGCCACATTCCAACGTTGTATGTTAAGCCTATTTTCTGATATGGTCGAGCGTTTCTTAGAGATTTTCATGGACGACTTCTCCGTCTATGAAAATTCATTTGACCAGTGTCTCCATCACTTGGAACTAGTGCTGAATAGGTGCACCGAAAAAGAACTTGACCCTCAATTGGGAAAAGTGTCACTTCATGGTGCAGCATGGGATTGTCCTAGGTCATGAGATATCTAGGGAAGGGATTAAGGTAGACAAGGCCAAGGTGGAGATCATACCAAACTTCCACTTCCACGATGCGTGAAGGACATTCGGTCTTTCTTAGGACACGCTGGGTCTTATCGTAGGTTCATTAAGGATTTTAGCAAAATTGCTAGACCCCTTACAAACCTTCTAGCTAAAGACGTGCCCTTCATCTTTGATGATAGGTGCAATAGTGCGTGGGAGAAATTGAAAGTGGAACTTATCTCTGCTCCTATCATCTCACCTCTGGATTGGTCCAAACCTTTTGAGATCATGTGCGACGCCTCAGATTTTGCGATAGGTGTTGTCTTAGGACAGCGTAAGGATAACAAGCAGCACATGATCTACTATTCGAGTAGGACGCTCAATGATGCCCAAATGAACTATACTACAACCGAGAAGGAATTCTTGACAGTAGTGTTCGCTTTGGAGAAATTCCGCCCATACCTACTTGGGACTAAGACCACGATCTTCACTGACCATTCTGCACTTCGATACCTTATGCTAAAAAAAGATACGAAGGCCCGACTCATTCGTTGGATCCTTCTCCTTTAAGAATTCGATCTCGAAATTTGAGATAAAAAAGGTGTCGAAAATGTCATCGCAGACCATCTCTCTCGTGTACCAAACGCACCTTCTGACGAATTGCCCATCAATGACAATTTCCCCGATGAACAACTTCTAGCTATCTCTAAGGAGCCATGGTTTGCTGACATAGTAAATTACTTAGTCACAAACCAAACACCACCTAATTGGTCAAAATAGGATAGATACTGATTCTTGTCTCAAGTCCAGTATTACATGTGGGAAGATCCTTACCTTTTCAAATATTGTAGCGACCAAATTATTAGGAGATGTGTCCCCAACAAGGAAACTAGAAGTGTTCTAGCCTTTTGTCATGATTTCGCTTGTGGTGGACATTTTGGTCCCCGCAAAACTGCCGAAAAGATCCTGCAAAGTGGCTTTTATTGGCCAACCGTGTTCAGAGACGCATTTGAGTATTGCAAAACTTTCACAAGATGTCAAATGATAGGAAGAATTTCCAAACGAAATATGATGCCCCTAAATCTAATTCTAGAAGTAGAACTTTTCGATGTCTGGGGCATTGATTTTATAGGACCCTTCCCTAATTCGTTTGGGCACCAATACATCTTGTTGGTCGTAGACTAAGTATCAAAATGGGTTGAAGCAGTCCCTTGCAAGACAAATGACAACAAAGTTGTTGTCAAATTCTTGAAAGATAATATCATCTCACGCTTTGGAATCCCTCGTGCCATTATTAGTGACAATGGCACACATTTTTGCAATAGAACTTTTGAAGCTCTTATGCGAAAATATGCCATAACTCACAAGCTGTCTATGCCCTACCATCCTCAAACTAGCGGACAGGTAGAAGTTTCTAATAGGCAAGTCAAGCTCATCTTGGAGAAGACTGTGAATCAGAATAGGAAGGACTGGTCCACCAAACTGGTGGATGCCCTATGGGCATATAGGACTGCCTTTAAGACGATTCTAGGAATGTCTCCCTACAGACTAGTCTTTGGAAAGGCTTGCCACATTCCTGTTGAGCTAGAGCACCGGGCCCTATGGGCAATTAAGCAGCTAAATTTCGATCTAGATAAGGCCGGTGAGCTTCGAAAATTACAAATTTCTGAACTAGAGGAATTGAGGAATGAAGCATACGATAATGCGAAGATTGCGAAGGATAAGGTTAAGGTTTTTCATGATAAGTTCATCACGAGAAAAACTTTTGTCCAAGGACAAAAAGTTTTACTCTATAACTCTAGACTTCATCTCTTTCCCGGCAAGTTGAAGTCAAGATGGACAGGGCCATTCATTGTTAAGACGACGTTTCCACACGGAGCCATAGAGATCTACGACCCCAAAAATGGCAAAGCATTCAAGGTAAATGGTCAACGTCTTAAAATCTTTTTGGAGTCAGTACCGGAAGCAAATGTAGCCATGGGTCTTTTTGACCCACTGTATCGGTAACTATATCTTTCTGCCAGTTCATGCATCCATGCATTTCATTCATACATTAGGGACAATGCATGAAACAAGTGTGGGGGAAGGGTATGTAATATATAAAATATATATATATATTATATATATATATATATATATAAAAGAAAAAAATTTTATAAAAAGGACAGTATTTTGACTTATTTTTTGAAAGAAACCTAAGTTAGTTTTAAGAATTAGGAAAATCATGATTAGGATTTCTGAAAACTTGGTCAAAATAAATAAATTGTTTAATTTTTAGGTATAGGAGGAGAAATTGAATAATTAATTAGTCTTGATTTTTACCTTAGTGAAATATGCATACCTAATGTATATCTAGGATTCTAAGACAAAGACCCTTGTGCCTCATAAAATAAAAAAATAAAAAAATAAAAAAAATCACTAAATAAGTTGGATACATGTGCCTCAAGAAGCATAAGTATTCACGCCTAAAGGTGAGTTTATAAAAAAAAACGTCCTTAGTTTTGTGGCCTAGTTCACTCGAATTTGAGTCTGTGGGGTGTTTTCTCACCTGGTGCCCTAAAGCCGACTGGTTTGGGAGTCATCAACTTTAAGTTCGCTACATGGGTGGATTAGAAAGCCTAAATTGAGAAATATTATATATATATTAACACATCTAATAGTCAATTAGTTAGGTATTAGGGCCTCAAGAAGCCTTGATACTTACACGAAAGGAAATTAGATGGGTTATATATATTAAAATATATATATATATATATATATATATATATATATATATATATATATATATATATATATATATATAATTAAGAGGCATGAGAGTCCAAGTTAAGGAATTCCTAGTAAAATTCATAAGGATGCATATGATTTTTGGTAACGAAAAAGACTATACACAACTTCAATTTTGATCCTTACTTAAAATGGATAACAATTTACTTTATAAAGACTAAGTTTAAGAATGAATAAAAATGATAACCTAAAACTTATAGACTACTTAGTCTCTTCAAATATAAGTCGAATATTTTCCTTTTTATGGATTTTGTGGGTGTAATCTGCTGAAAACCCTCACGAGACAACACTCGTCCTCTAGTGTAACCTTGGGGTTTAACGGCTTGTTGCACATGCTAAGTGCAACCGTGATTCCTACGAAAGTGAGTTAGCTAGATTAGATTTTCTTTTTCTTTGATTTTTACTAGAGGACGAGCAAAAAGATAAGTATGGGGGTGTGATTGGTAGTGAAAAATGCATAATTGTCATCATATTTACTATCACATTTTCACATTTATTCATATAATAATGCACTATTACTAATATTTTGTTATTTAATGTGTGCAGGCCTTGAGTGTTTAATTAAATAAAGAATAAAAGCTTAATGAAGCCCAAAAGCCCATATCCAAGCCCAAGTCCAAGCCCAAGTGCAAAAGTGCAATTACAGAAAGTCAAAAGTGCAAATACAAGGTGTAAATATTGCAAATACTACAAAGAGGGAAAGGATAGAATTCTATCCAACCCTAAATGCTTGGTGATGAGGATAAATAAGAGTGCAAGGATGAGATTCATTTTTTGAAGGGATTTGGATTTAGGGTAACTTGATTTCTAAGTTATCCCGAAAATCCAAAATGAAGAGTCAGGATGCAGCTTCCAGAAGGAGACGACCAGATGGATGGACCAGAGGAGGCCACGCGCGAAAGCGCGTGGCCAGCCGACATGACCTGGCCGCGAAAACGCGGCCCAAGCCGCGTTTCCGCGGCAATCCTGCCTTATCCGTCTACCAGTTTTCGTGGAGGAGTCATTCTGGGACTCTAATTCCTTCTGCACCTATAAATACCCCTGCAGGCGCAGCAGAGAAGGCATCCAGAGAAAATTAGGATTTTTCTTTACCTTTTTCTTAAATTTCTGCACGTTGTAATTTCGTTTTAAAGGCATTGTGGAGAAGAAGGAGCTTGTATTTGGAGACATACTTTTGAATAAAGGTTACCTCTTTTTGCATATTTAATTCTTGTCAATTTTATTTCTTTTCTCTGCGATTTATTGCTTCGATTTTCATCTGTGATCTCTTGTTTTGTTTCTCCTTCTTTTCTTCAAATTAAGAAAGAAAATAAAAAAAATAAAAAAAAGATAAATATAAAAAAAAATGATGTCTAACTAATTCCTTGTGTGGTTTGCTGATCTCTTAAGCAACCCTAGGGCAAGTTAGGATTTGAATCGATTGATGACCAGTTTTTAGAAACCCTAGGTCTAAAGATTGTTTTTCTTGAAGATTAAACTGAAAATTAGATTTCTTAATCTAGGTTGCACATTTAAATAACTCCTCATGATTTCATACTTAAGAACTAGGACAGCCTAAATTTAAGATTAATCTTTTCTTAAGCTGTACTTAGATGTTAGGATGAAACATTGTTTAGTTTTTGATAATGCAACTTAGTTAGATTCTAGTTTCATCTTTTCTTGCTTGAATCACTCTTAATAACCTAGGGTGAATCACATATATCTCAAGATGAAATTCAATATCCAAGACTTGCATGGTGGGTTGTGGTAGTAGATCAGTAAAATCATACTTCTTTATTCATATACACTTCAAATCTAATCCCTCCTTTGTTTTATTTGAAGCATACAGAGAAATCGGCCGAAAAGCTTGCATCGCATCCTTCCCTGAGGATCACGACCCGCTTTGGCCCTTGCTACAGTGGATAGCATTGAGACTAAGAACTCTACAACTCAATTTTCTTATTTATAAATTCTTAAATCTCAATCAACCATTGATGGCCCTTAAAAACCATGTTTTCCTCCCGTTTGGTTCCATTCGGCTCTTATAAGGCCTAATTCAGGCCAATCGGTGTTGAAAGTTTGATTTTTGGTCAAACTTTCTAATAAAAATTAGAAACAAGTTTAATTAATAGTAATTATACATAAAAACACTGGCATACTACTCCGGGCTCTTGAAAATCACGTTTTCTCCTCGTTTGGGCCCTAATCGCTCTTATAAAGTCTAATTCATGCCAATTTGGGTTGAAAGTTTAACTTTTAGTAAACTTTCCAATTAAGACTGGAAACTAGTTTAATTAGTAGTAATTATACATGAAACTATGTCATACTACTCCCAGCACTTGAAAACCTCATTTTCTCCCTGTTTGGGCCTTAATCGGCTCTTATAAGGCCTAATTCAGGCCAATCGGGGTTTAAAGTTTGAATTTTAGTAAAACTTCCTAATTAAGACTAGAAACTAGTTTAATTAATAGTAATTATACATAAAAACTATGTATTACTACTCTCGACTCTTGAAAACCTCGTTTGAGCCCTGATCGGCTCTTATAAGGCCTAGTTGAGGCAAATCAGAAATGAAAGTTTGACTTTTGATCAAAATTCCAAATTAACATAAGAAACAAGGTTAATTAGTAATAATTATGCATAGAAAACTCTATAATCCACTCTCAGCACTTGAAAACCATATTTTTCTCCCGTTTGGCCCCATTCAGCTGTTATAAGGCCTAGTTCGGGCCAATCAGAAGTGAAGGTATGGTTTTCAGTCAAACTTTCAAATTAAGACTAGAAATAGTTTAATTAGTAGTAATTGCACATAAAAACTATGCCATGCTACTATCGGCTCTTGAAAACCTCATCTTTTCCCGTTTGGGCCCTAATCGGCTCTTATATTGCCTAATTCACGGAAATCAGGGCTGAAGTTTGATTCTAGGTCAAACTTTCCAATTAACACTAGAAACAAAGTTAATTAATAGTAATTATACATAGAAATTATGTAATACCATTCACGTCCCTTGTAAACCTTGTTTTCCTCCCGTTTGGTCCCCATTCGACTCTTATAAGGCCTAGTTTAGACTAATCAGGGCTGAAATTTGACTTTTGGTGAAAATTCTCAAATAATCCTAAAACAAGTTAAATTAGTAGTAATTGTACATATAAACTATGTATTAGTTCAACCTTCCCTCGAAAATCTCGTTTTATCCCTGTTTGGGCCTAATTCGGCTCTTATAACCAATTTGGGCTGAAAGTTTGACTTTTGGTCAAACTTCTCAAGTAACACTAGAAACAAAATTAATTAGTAGTAATTATATATATAAACTATGTAATACCATTCAAAACCCTTGAAAACCGTGTTTTTCTCCCGTTTGATCCCTATTCGGCTCTTATAAGGCTTAGTTTAGGCCAATCGGGACAGAAAGTTGACTTTTAATAAAACTTTCCAATTAAAACTAGAAACTAGTTTAATAGTAGTAATTATACATAAAAACTATGTATTACTATTCCTGACTCTTGAAAACCTCATTTTTCCTTGTTTGGACCCAATTCAGCTCTCATAAGGCCTGGTTAAGACCAATCGGGGCTGAAAGCTTGACTATTGTCAAACTTCTCAATTAACATTAGAAACATGGTTAATTTGTAGTAATTATACATAGGAACTATGTAATACCACTCTTGGCTCTTTAAACCAGGTTTTCTCTCTGTTTAGGTAATATTTGGCTCTTATAAGACCTAGTTCAGGCCAATCGGTACTGAAATTTTGACTTTTGATTAAACTTTTCAATTAAAACGAGAAACAAGTTTAATTAGTAGTAATTTTATAAAATAAACTGTGAATACTACTCTCGTCTCTTGAAAATCATGTTTTCCTCCCGTTTGGGCCCTATTTCGCTCTTATAAGGTCTGGTTCAGTTCAATTGTGGCTGAAAGTTTTGACTTTTAGTCAAACTTTCAACTTAAGGATAAAAACAAGTCTAATTAGTAGTAGTTATATATAGAAACTATATGATACTACTCTTGGCTCTTGAAAATCATGTGTAACACCACTCTCGGTAAAAATGCCATAGTTCTATATATAATTACTACTAATTCAATTTAAAGTTTGACTTTTGGTAAAAATACCCAATTAAAATAAGAAATAGGGATAATTATTGGTAATTGTACATAGAAACTAAGTAACACCACTCTCAGCTCTCGAAACCATATTTTCCTCCAGTTTTGGCCCAATTCGGCTCATAGAAGGCATAATTCAAGTCATACGGGGCTGAAAAGTTAAATTTTAGTCAAACTTCTAACTTAAGAATAGAAACAAATTGAATTAGTAGTGGTTATATATAGAAACTATGTAATAATACTTCTGGCTCCTAAAAACGTATTTTCGCCCTGTTTGAGTCCTATTCGGCCCTTATAATGCCTAGTTCAGGCCAATTGGCAATGAAGATTTGACTTTTGGTCAGACTTCACAATTAAGAATAGAAACAAATTTAATTAGTAATTATATATAAAAACTATATAATACTACTCCCGACTCTTGAAAATATGTTTTCTCCTTGTTTGAGCCATACTCTGCTCTTATAATACCAAAGTCAGGCTAATAGGGGTTGAAAGTTTGACTTTTGAACAAACTTCCTGATTAAGAGTAGAAACAAGTTTAATTAGTAGTAATTGTACATAGAAACTATGTAATACTACTCCTGGCTCTTTAAAACAATGTTTTCTCCCTGTTTAGGTCATATTCGGCACTTATAAGTCCTAGTTGAAGCCAATCGGGGCTGAAAGAGTGACTTTTGATCAAATTTTACAATTAAGACTAGAAACAAGTTTTTAGTAGCAATTATACATAATAACTATGTAATACTACTTTCAGCTCTTGCAAACCATATTTTCTCCCCGATTGGGCCCTTTTTGTCTCTTATAAGGTCTAGTTAAGGCTAATCGGGACTGAACGTTGGACTCTTTGCTGAACTTTTCAATTAACATTAGGAACAAGATTAATTAGCACTAATTGTACATAAAAACTATGTAATACTACTCCTGGCTCTTTAAAATCTTATTTTCTCTCGTTAGGTCATATTCAGCTCATATAAGATTCAAGCCAATCAGGACTGAAAGTCAGACTTTGGTCAAACTTCCCAATTTAGACTAGAAACAAGTTTAATTAGAAGCAACTGAATAAAAAAACTATGTAATACTACTCCCAGCTCTTGAAAATCGCATTTTCTCCCCGATTGGGCCCTTTTCGGCTCTTATAAGGCCTAGTTCAGGCCAATCGAGGTTGAACATTTGACTTTTGGTTAAAATTTCAAATTAATACTAGAAACATGATAAAATAGCAGTAATTTTACATAGAAATTATGTAATACAACTCTCAGCTCTTGAAAATCATGTTTTCCTCCGATCTGGCCTAGTTTAGGTCAATCGAGGCTAAAAATTTGATTTCTTAAAAAATTCAAATTAAGAATAGAAACAAGTTTAATTAATTGAAATTATACATAAAAACTATGTGATACAACTCTCGGCTCCTGAAAATCATGTTTTCTCCCTATCTGGGCCCTATTTGGCTCTTATAAGATCAGTTCAGGCCAATGGTGTTGAAAGTTTGACTTTTAATTAAACTCCCCAATTAAAATTAGAACCTAGGTTATTTAGTAGTAATATTACATAGAAACTATGTAATACCACTTTAAGCGATTGAAAACCGTATTTCCTTCCATTTAGGCCCTACTCCGCTCTTATAAGACCTAGTTCAGGCTAATAAGAGATGAAGATTTGACTATTGATCAAACTTCTAAATTAAGACTTGAAACAAGTTTAATTAGTAGTAATTTTACAAAATTACAATGTAATACTACTCTCGGCTCTTAAAAACTGCATTTTCTCCCCATTTGGACCCTATTCAGCTTTGATAAGGCCTAGTTCAGGCCAACCAGGAATTTAAAGTTTGACTTTTGGTCAAATTTCTCAATCAATATTAGAAACAAGGTTAATCAATTGTACTTGTACATAAAAACTTTGCAATACGATTCATGGCCCTTGAAAACCGTGTTTTTCTCCTATTTGGTCCATACTCGGCTCTTATAAGGCCTAGTTCGAGCCAACCAGGGGCTGAAAGTTTGACAAAAGTCAAACTTCCAGATTAAAACTAAAACAAGTTTAAGTAGTAGTAATTATATAAAAAACTATTTAATACTACTCGCGGCTCTTTAAAATCAAGTTTACTCCCTCTTTAAGCCATATCCCGCTCCTAGTTCAGGCCAATCGGGGTGAAAGTTTGACTTTTGATCAAACTTCTAAATAAGATTAGAAAAAAAGTTTAATTAGAAGTAATTATATATAAAAACTATGTAATACGACTTCCGTCTCTAGATAATCATATTTTGTCCCTGTTTGGGCCTTATTTGTATCTTATAAGGCCTAATTCAAGCCAATCCGGGTTAAAAGTTTGACTTTTAGTTAAAATACCCAATTAACACAAGAAACAAGGATAATTACAGTAATTGTACATAGAAACAATGTAACACCACTCTCAGCACTTGAAATCATGTTTTCCTCCAGTTTGCGACCTATTCGGCTCTTTTAAGGCATTATTCAGATCAATCGAGGCTGAAAGTTTAACTTTCGGTCAAACTTCCAACTTGAGAATAGCAAACTGATTAGTAGTAGTTATATATAGAAACTATGTGATACTACTTCTAACTCTTGAAAACCTTATTTTCTCCCCGTTTGGGCCCTATTATGCTCTTATAAGACTTGGTTCAGGCCAATCGGAACTAAAAGTTTAATTATTGGTAAAACATTCCAATTAAGAATAGAAACAAATTTAGTTTGTAGTAATTATAAATAAAAATAATGTAATACTACTCTCACCTATTGAAAACTTCATTTTCTCCCCGTTTGGGACCTATTCGGCTCTTATCCGGCTTAGTCCAGGCCAATTCGGGGCTAGAAGTTTGACTTTTGATCAAACTTTCCAATTAGCATTAGAAAAAAGGTTAATTAGTTATAATTATATATAGAAACTATGTAATAACACTATCAGCTCTTGATAATAATATTTTCCTTTCCTTTGGGTCCTATTCGGCGCTTATAAGGCCTAGTTAAGGCCAATAAGGGTTGAAGGTTTGACTTTTCATCAAACCTCCCAATTAAGATTAGAAACAAGTTTAATTAGGAGTAATTATACATAAAAACTATGTAATACTACCCCAGCTCTTAAAAACTGCATTTTCTCCCCGTTTGGACCCTATTGGGTTCTTATAAGACCTAGTTCAGACCAATTCGGTGCTGAAAGTTTGACGTTTAGTCAAACATCTAAATTAAGAATAGAAACTAGTTTAATTAGTAGTTATACATATAAACTATGTGATACTACTCCTGGCTCTTAAAAACCATATTTTCTCCCCGTTTTATAAGGCCTGGTTCAGGCCAGTCGAGGCTGAAAGTTTGACTTTAGGTCTTTCTAATTAAGACTGAAAACAAGTTTAATAGTGGTAATTATGCATAAAAACTATGTAATATGCTCTAGGCTATTGGAAACTGCATTTCTCTTTATTTGGACCCTATGGCTAATCGGGGCTGAAAGTTTGACTTTTGGTCAAACTTCCAATTTGTTAGAAACAAGGTTAATTAGTAGTAATTAGATAAAAAAATTATGCAATACCACTCACGGCTCTTGAAAACTATATTCTCCTCCTGTTTAGATCCTATTTGGTTCTTATAATGCCTCATTCAGGCCAATCAGGGCTGAAGGTTTGACATTTATTCAAACTTCCTTTTTAAAAATAGAAACAAGTTTAATTAGTAGTAATTATATATAAAACTATGTAATACTACTCTCGGCTCTTGAAAACATGTTCTCTCTCCTTTTTGGGCCTATTCCATTATTATAAAGCCTAGTTCAGCCCAATCGGGGCTTTTTGTCAAACTTCCAGATTAAGGGTCGAAACAAGTTTAATTAACAGTAATTGTAAATAAAAACTTTATAATACTACACCCTGCTCTTTAAAATCATCTGTCCTCCCTGTTTAGGCCCTATTTGGCTCTTATAAGGCCTACTTCAGGCTAGTCGGGGCTAAAAATTTGACTTTTGATCAAACTTTCAAATTAAGTACAGAAATAAGTTTAATTTATAGTAGTTATATGTAAAAACTATGTAATACTACACCTTGCTTTGGTAAACCTTATTTTCTCACCGTTTAGGCCCTATTCAATTCTTAAATAGCCTAGTACAAGCTTTCAGGGCTGAAAGTTTGACTTTTTTCAAACTTTCAATTAACACTAGAAACAATGTTATTTAATAGTAAATGCATATAGAAAATATGTATTACCACTCATGACTCTTGAAAACAATATTTTCCTCCTGTTTGAGTCCTGTTCGGCTCTTATAATTCCTAATTGAGGCCAATCAGGGCTGAAGATTTGGCTTTTGTCAAACTTTTCAATTAAGAATAGAAGCAAGTTTAATTTGTAGTAATTATACATAAAAACTATATAATACTACTTTTGACTCTTCAAAACATATTTTCTCCCTATTTGAGCCCTTATTCGGCTCTTCTAATGTCTAATTCAGGCCAATCGGGCCTGAGATTTGACTTTTAGTTAAACTTTTCAATTAAGAATAGAAACAAATTTAATTAGTAGTAATTTTACATAAAAACTATGTAATACTACTCCCGGCTCTTGAAAACATGTTTTCTCCTTATTTGAATTTTATTTGGCTCTTATAATGCCAAGTTCAAGCAATCAGGGCTAAAAGTTTGACTTTTGGACAAACTTCCTGATTAAGAATAGAAACAAGTTTAATTAGTAGCATTTGTATATAGAAACTATGTAATACTACTCTTGACTCTTTAAAACAATGTTTTCTCCATGTTTAGGTCATATTCAACCCTTATAAAGCCTAATTCAGGCTGATCGACGCTGAAAGTTTTACTTTTAATCAAGCCTCCCAATTAAGACTAGAAACAAGTTTAATTAGTAGTAATTATATATAAAAACTATGTAATACTACTCGCTGCTCTTGAAAACTGCGTTTTCTCCCCATTTGAACCCTATTCAGCTCTAATAAGGCCTAGTTCAGGAGAGTTTTAAAGTTTGACTTTTAGTCAAGCTTCCCAATTAACACTAGAAATAAGGTTAATCAGTAGTAATTGTACATAGAACTATGCAACACCATTCACGACCGTTGAAAACATCATTTTCTCCCCATTTAGGCCCCAATTCAACTCTTATGTGGCCTAGTGCAGGCTTTCGGGGCTGAAAGTTTGACTATTATTCAAACTTTCAATTAACACTAGAAACAAGGTTATTTAATAACAATTGCATATAGAAAATATGCAATACCACTCATGGCTCTTGAAAACCATACTTTCCTCCCGTTTGGGTCCTTTTTGACTCATATAATTCATAGTAGTTCAGGCCAATCGAGGCTGAAGATTTGGCTTTTGGTCAAACTTCCCAATTAAGAATAGAAAATGGTTTAATTAGTAGTAATTATACATAAAAACTATGTAATACTACTCTCAGCTCTTGGAAATAAATTTTCTCCCCGTTTGAGCCCTATTCGGCTCTTATAATGCCTAGTTCAGGCTAATCGGGGCTGAGATTTGACTTTTGGTCAAACTTTCAAATTAAGAATAGAAACAAGTTTAATTAGTAGTAATTATATATAAAAACTATGTAATACTACTCCTGGCTCTTGAAAACATGTTTTCTCCCTGTTTGAATTTTTTTCGGCTATAATAATGCCTAGTTCAGGCTAATCGGGGCTGAAAGTTTAGATAAACTTCCTGATTAAGAGTAGAAACAAGTTTAATTAGTAGTAAATATATATAGAAACTATGTAATACTACTCCTGGCTCTTTAAAACAATGTTTTCTCCATTTAGGTCATATTCGGCTCTTATAAGGCCTAGTTCAGGCTAATCGGGACTGAAAGAGTGACTTTTGATCAAACTTCTCAATTAAGACTAAAAAAAGTTTAATTAATAGTAATTATACATAATAACTATTTAATACTACTCTCAGTTCTTGAAAATCGTATTTTTGGCTCTTATAAGGTCTTGTTCAGGCCAATAGCGACTAAACATTTGACTTTTTATCAAACTTTCTAATTAACATTAGAAACAAAGTTAATTAGCAGCAATTGTATATATAAACTATGTAATACTACTTCTTGCTCTCTAAAATCATTTTTGCTCTCAGTTTAGGTCATATTTGGCACATATAGGGCTAGTACAAACCAATCGGGAAAGAAAGTCTGACTTTGATCAAACTTCCCAATTTAGACTAGAAATAAGTGAAATTAGTAGTAACTATATATAAAACTATGTAATACTACTCTCGGCTCTTGAAAATCATATTTTCACCCCGATTGGGCCCTTTTTGGCTCTTATAAGGCCTAGATTAAGCTGATCGGGGCTGAACATTTGACTTTTGGTCAAATTTCCAAATTAACACTAGAAACAAGGTAAAATAATATTTTAGCTCTTGAAAACTAACAGTAATTGTGTATAAAAACTTTGTAATATAACTCTCAGCTCTTGAAAATCATGTTTTTCTCTGGTTTGGCCCCTTTTTAGCTCTTATATGGCTTAGTTCAGGAAATCGGGACTAAAAGTTTGATTTCTGAAAAAAAATCTAAATTAAGAATAGAAACAAGTTTAATTAATAGAAATTATACATAAAAATAATGTGAAACTACTCCTGGCTCTTGAAAACTATATTTTCTCCCTGTCCGGGCCCTATCTGGCTCTTATAAGGCCGAGTTGAGGCCAATCGGGGTTGAAAGTTTGACTTTTAGTTCAACTTTCCAATTAAAATTAGAACCTAGGTTAAATAGTAGTAATTGTACATAATAATTATGTAAAACCATTCCGCTATTGAAAAGCATATTTCCTCCCGTTTAGACCCTATTCCGCTCTTATAAGGCCTAGTTAGCATAAGGGCTAAAAATTTAACTTTTGGTCAAACTTCTAAATAAAGACTTGAAACAAGTTTAATTAGTAGTAATTATACAAAATTACAATATAATACTACCCCTGGCTCTTGAAAACTGCATTTTCTCCACTTTTGGACCCTATTCAGCTTTTATAAGGCCTAGTTTAGGCCAGTCAGGGCTTTAAAGTTTGACTTATGGTCAAATTTCTCAATTAATATTAGAAATAAGGTTAATCAGTTGTACTTGTACATAAAAACTTAGTAATACCATTCACGGCCCTGAAAACCATGTTTTCCTCATGTTTGGTCCCTATTCGGCTCCTATAAGGCCTAATCATACCAACCAGGGCTGAAAGTTTGACAAAAGTCAAACTTCCCATATTAAAACTAGAAACAAGTTTAAGAAGTAGTAATTGTATATAGAATTATGTGATACTACTCGCAGCTCTTTAAAATTAAGTTTACTCCCTGTTTAAGCCATTTCGGCTCCTAGTTCAGGCCAATCGGGGATAAAGTTTGACTTTTAATCAAACTTCCTAATTAAGACAAGAAATAAGTTTAATTAGAAGTAATTATATATAAAAACTATGTAATATGACTCCCGTCTTTGATAATCACATTTTGTTCCTGTTTGGACCTTATTCCTTTCTTATAAGGCCTAGTTCACGCAAATCAGGGTTAAAAATTTGACTTTTGGTCAAAATACCTAATTACTGTAAGAAACAAGGATAATTAGTAGTAATAGTACATAGAAACTATGTAACACCACTCTTAGCTCTCGAAACCATGTTTTCCTCCAGTTTGGGCCCTATTCGGCTCTAATAAGACATAATTCAGGTCAATCGGAGTTGAAAGTTTAACTTTCGGTCAAACTTCCAACTTAAGAATAGAAAGAAATTGAATTAGTAGTAGTTATACATAGAAACCATATGATACTATTCTCAGCTCGTGAAAACCATGTTTTCTCCCCGTTTGGGCCCTATTCTGCTCTGATAAGGCCAGGTTCAGGCCAATCGGGGCTGAAAGTTTAACTTTTGATAAAACTTCCCAATTAAGAATAGAAATAAATTTAGTCAATAGTAATTATATATAAAAACTATATAATACTACTCCCAGCTATTGAAAACTTCATTTTCTCTCTGTTTGTTCCCTTTTCGGCTCTATACGGCTTAGTCTAGGTCAATAGAGGCTAAAAGTTTGACTTTTGATCAAACTTCCTAATTAGCACTAGGAACAAAGTTAATTAGTTGTAATTGTATATATAGAAATTATGTAGTAATACTATTAGCTCTTGACAATAATTTTTCCCTTTCATTTGGGTCCTATTCGGCTCTTAAAGGCCTAGTTCAGGCCAATAAGGGCTGAATGTTTGACTTTTCTTTAAACTTCCCAATTAAGACTAAAAACAACTTTAATTAGTAGTAATTATATATAAAAACTATGTAATACTACCCTGGCTCTTGAAAAGTGCATTTTCTCTCCGTTTGGACCCTATTGGGTTCTTATAAGGCCTTGTTCAAGCCAATTCGGGGCTGAAAGTTTGATTTTTGGTCAAACCTCAAAATTAAGAATAGAAATAAGTTTAATTAATAGTAATTACATATAGAAACTATGTGATACTACTCCCGGCCCTTAAAAACTATATTTTCTCCCCGTTTGGGCCTTTCTTGGCTCATATAAGGCCTGGTTCAGGTCAGCCGGGGCTGAAAGTTTGACTTTTAGTAAAACTTGCTAATTAAGACTAGAAACAAGTTTAATAGTGGTAATTATACATAAAATTATGTAATATACTCTCGGCTATTGGAAAGTGCATTTCTTCTTATTTGGATCCTATGGCTAATTAGGGCTGAAGTTTGACTTTTGGTCAAACTTTTAATTGACACTAAAAACAAGGTTAATTAGTAGTAATTGAGATAAAAACTATGCAATACCACTCACGACTCTTAAAAATCATATTTTCCTCCCATTTGGGTCCTATTTGACTCTTATAATGCCTCATTCAGGCCAATCAGGGTTGAAGGTTTGACTTTTATTCAAACTTCCTAATTAATAAGAGAAACAAGTTTAATTAGTAGTAATTATATATAAAACTATATAATACTACTCTAGGCTCTTGAAAACATGTTTTCTCACTTTTTGGCCCTATTCGGCTCATATAAAGTCTAGTTCAAGCTAATCAGGACTGAAAGTTTGACTTTTCGTCAAACTCCAGATTAAGGCTAGAAAAAAGTTGAATTAATAGTAATTGTAAATAGAAACTTTATAATACTACTCCCGACTCTTTAAGATTATGTGTTCTCCCTGTTTGGGCCCTATTTGACTCTTATAAGGCCTACTTCAGGCTAGTCGGGGCTAAAAATTTGACTTTGGTCAAACTTTCAATTTAAGTACAGAAATAAGTTTAATTTATAGTAGTTATATATAAAAACTACGTAATACTACTCTTTTCTCTGGAAAACCTCATTTTCTCATCGTTTAGGCCCTATTCAACTCTTAAATAGCCTAGTACAGGCTTTAGGGCTGAAAGTTTGACTTTGTTCAAACTTTCAATTAACACTAAAAATAAGGTTATTTAATAGTAATTGCAAATAGAAAGTATGTAATACCACTCATGGTTCTTGAAAACCATGTTTTCCTCCTGTCTGAGTCCTGTTCGGCTCTTATAATTCCTAGTTCAGGCCAATCAGGGCTGAAGATTTGGCTTTTGGTCAAAATTCCCAATTAAGAATAGAAAGAGATTTAATTGGTAGTAATTATACATAAAAACTATGTAATACTACTCCCGACTCTTGAAAACATGTTTTCTCCTGTTTGAGCCCTATTCGGCTCTTATAATGTCTAGTTCAGGCCAATCGGGGCTGAGATTTGACTTTTGGTAAAAGTTCCAATTAAGAATAGAAACAAATTTAATTAGTAGTAATTATACATAAAAACTATGTAATACTACTCCCGGCTCTTGAAAACTTATTTTCTCCTTATTTGAATTTTGTTTGGCTCTTATCATGCCTAGTTCAGGCCAATCGGGGCTAAAAGTTTAAACTTTTGGAGAAACTTCTTGATTAAGAATTGAAACAAGTTTAATTAGTAGCAATGTACATAGAAACTATGTAATACTACTCTTGGCTCTTTAAAACAATATTTTCTTCATGTTTAGGTCAAATTCAGCTCTTATAAAGCCTAGTTCATGCTAATCGGTGCTGAAAGTTTTACTTTTAGTCAAGCTTCCCAATTAAGACTAGAAACAAGTTTAATTAGTAGTAATTATATATAAAAACTATGTAATATTACTCGCTGCTCTTTAAAACTATATTTTCTCCCCATTTGGACCCTATTCAGCTCCAATAAGGCCTAGTTCAGGTTAACAGGGCTTTAAAGTTTGATTTTAGTCAAGCTTAGTAACACTAGAAATTAGGTTACTCAGTAGTAATTGTACATAGAACTATGCAATACCATTCACGACCCTTGAAAACATGTTTTCCTCCTATTTGGTTACTATTCGGCTCTTATAAAGCCTAGTCCAGGCCAATCAGGGCTGAAAGTTTAATTTTTGGTAAAACTTCCCACTTAAGACTAAAACTAGATCAATTCATAGTAATTATGCAAAAAAACTATGTATTAATACTCTTAGCTCTTGAAAACTTCATTTTCTCCTCGTTTGGGCGGCTCTTATAAGGATTAGTTCAGGCCAATTGGGGCTGAAACAACTTTTGGTTGAACTTAATAGAGACAAGGTTAATTAGTATCAATTGTACATAGAAACTACGTAATGCCATTGACGGCCCTAAAAAATCATGTTTTCCTCCCGTTTGGTCTCATTCGGCTCTTATAAGGCCTAGTTCAGGCCAATCGGTGTTGAAAGTTTGATTTTTGGTCAAACTTTCTAATAAAAATTAGAAATAAGTTTAATTAGTAGTAACTATTCATAAAAACACTATCATACTACTCCGGGCTCTTGAAAGCCACGTTTTCTCCTCGTTTGGGCCCTAATCGACTCTTATAAGGCCTAATTCAGGCCAATTGGGGTTGAAAGTTTAACTTTTAGTAAACTTCTCAATTAAGACTGGAAACTAGTTTAATTAGTAGTAATTACTTGAAACTATGTCATACTACTCCCGATACTCGAAAACTCATTTTCTCCCTGTTTAGACCCTAATCGGCTCTTATAAGGCCAAAACAGGCCAACGGGGTTGAAAGTTTGACTTTTAGTAAAATTTCCCAATTCAGACTAGAAACTAGTCTAATTAATAGTAGTTATACATAAAAACTATGTATTACGACTCTCGGCTCTTGAAAACCTCATTTGAGCCATAATCGGCTCTTATAAGGCCTAGTTCAGGCCAATCAGAACTGAAAGTTTGACTTTTGATCTAAATTCCTAATTAACATAAGAAATAAGGTTAATTATTAATAATTGTGCATAGAAACTCTATAATCCACTCTCAGCACTTGAATACCATGTTTTTCTCCCGTTTGGCCCAATTCAGCTCTTATAAGGCCTAGTTCAGGCCAATAAGAACTGAAGGTTTGGGTTTTGATCAAACTTTCATATTAAGACTAGAAAATAGTTTAATTAGTGGTGATTACACATAAAAACTATGTCATATTACTCTCGGCTCTTGAAAACCTCATTTTTTTCCCGTTTGGGCCCTAATCGGCTCTTATATGCCTAATTCAGGCCAATCGGGCTGAAAATTTGACTCTAGGTCAAACTTTCTACTTAACACTAGAAATAAAGTTAATTAGTAGTAATTATATACAGAAACTATGTAATACCATTCTCGTCACTTGTAAACCTTGTTTTCCTCCAGTTTGGCCCCTATTCGTCTCTTATAAGACCTAGTTCAGGCCAATTAGGGTGAATTTGACATTTGGTAAAAATTCTCAAATAATCCTAAAAAAAGTTAAACTAGTTAACACTAGAAACAAGGTTATTTAGTAGAAATTGCATATAGATACTATATAATACCACTTACGGCTTTTGAAAAACATATTTCCTCTCGTTTGGGTCATATTTGACTCTTATAATGCCCAGTTGAGGCCAATCGGGGCTGAAGATTTGATTTTTGATCAAACTTCTTATTAAGAATAGAAACAAGTTTAATTAATAGTAATTTTACATGAAAACTATGTAGTACTACTCTCGGCTCTTGAAAAGATGTTTTCTCCCTGTTTGAGCCCTATTCGGCTTTCATAATACTTAGTTCAGGCCAATCGGGGCTGAAGATTTGACTTTTATCAAACTTCCCAACGAAGAATAAAAATAAGTTTAATTTGTAGTAATTATACATAAAAAACTATGTGATACTACTCCCGGCTCTTTTAATGTCTAGTTCAGGCCAATCGAGCTTGAAAGTTTGACTTTTAGACGAACTTCCTAATTAATAGTAGAAACAAGTTTAATTAGTAGTAATTATATAAGGAAACTATGTAATACTACTCCTATCTCCTAAACAATATTTTCTCCCTATTTAGGTCATATTCGGCTTTTTAAAGGCCTAACTTAGGCCAATCTGGGCTGAAAGAGTGACTTTTGATCAAACTCTCCAATTAAGACCAGAAACAAGTTTAATTAGTAGTAATATATATAAAAAACTATGTAATACTACTCTCGCTCTTGAAAATCGTAGTTTCTCCCCGATTGCGCCTTTTCGGCACTTATAAGGTCTAGTTCAGGCCAGCAGAGGCTGAATGTTTGACTTTTAGTCAAACTTTCCAATTAACACTAGAAACAAGGTTAATTAGCCATAATTGTATAGAGAAACTATGTAATAATACTCCTGGCTTTTAAAACCATTTCTCTCTGTTTAGGTCATATTCGGCTCATATAAGACCTAGTTCAGAGCATTCGGGACTGAAAGTCTGACTTTGATCAAACTTTCAATTAAGACTAGAAACAAGTATAATTAGTAGTAATTATACATAAAAAAATTGTAATACTATTCCCAGCTCTTGAAAATTGTATTTTCTTCCCGATTGGGCCATTTTCATTTCGTATAAGGCCTAATTTAGGCCAATCAGGGCTGAACGTTTGACATTTAGTCAAACTTCTCAATTAACACTAGAGACAAGATAAAATAGCAGTAATTTTACATAGAAACTATGTAATACAACTCTCAGCTCTAGAAAAACAAGTTTTCCGCTTGTTTGGACCCTTTTTTAGCTCTTTTTTATATGGCCTAATTTAGGCCAATCAGGGCTAAAAGTTTGATTTTTTTTTAAAAAGTTCCAAATTAAGAATATAAACAAGTTTAATTAATCAAAATTATACATAAAAACAATATGATACTGCTCTCGGCTCTTCAAAACCATGTTTTCTCCCTGTCTGGGCCCTATTTGGCTCTTATAAGGCCTAGTTCAGACCAATCGGGATTGAAATTTTGACTTTTAATCAAACTTTCCAATTAAAATTAGAACTTAGGTTAATTAGTAGTAATTGTACATAGAAACTATGTGATATGCTTTCAGCTTTTGAAAATAATATTTCCTCTAGTTTCGGCCCTATTCGGCTCTTACAAGGCCTAATTCAGGCCCATAAGGGCTGAAGATTTGACTTTTAGTCAAACATCTAAATTAAGACCTGAAACAAGCTTAATTAGTAGTAATTATACAAAGTTACAATGTAAAACTACTCCCATCTCTTGAAAACTGTATTTTCTCCCCATTTGGACCCAATTTGGCTTTTATAAGGCCTTGTTCAGGCCAATCAGGGCTTTAAAATTTGACTTTTAGTCAAATTTCCCAATTAATTTAGAAATAAGGTTAATCAGTAGTACTTGTACATAGAAACTTTGCAATACCATTCACGGTACTTGAAAACCATATCTTCCTCCCATTTGGTCCCATTCGGCTCTTTATAAGGCCTAGTTCAGGCCAACCAGGGCTGAAAGTTTCACAAAAGTTAAACTTTCAGATTAAGAAATAGAGACAATTGAATTAGTAGTGAACTATGTGATATACTCTCAGCTCTTGAAACCAACTTTTCTCCCTATTTGGGCCCTATTCTGCTCTTATAAGGCCTGATTCAGGCCAATCAGGGCTGAAATTTTGTCTTTTAGTAAAACATCCCAATAACGAATAGAAACAAGTTTAATTAGTAGTAATTATACATAAAAATAATGTAATACTACTCTTGGTCAAGCTTCCAAATTAACACTAGAATCATGGTAAAATTACAGTAATTGTACATAGAAACTATGTAATATAACTATCAGTTCTTGAAAATAATGTTTTCCTCCGATTTGGCCCCTTTTTAACTCTCTATATGGCCTAGTTTAGGTCAATCGGGGCTAAAGTTTGATTTCTGAAAAAAATCCAAATTAAGAATAGAAAAAGTTTAATTAATTGAAATTATAAACTATGTGATATAACTCCCGTCTCTTGAAAACTATGTTTTCCTCCCGTTTGGTCCCATTTTGACTCTTATAAGGCCTAGTTCTCACAAATCGTGGTTGAAAGTTTGACTTACGGTCAAACTTCAAAATTAAAAATAGAAAAAAGTTTAATTTATAGTGGTTATACATAATAACTTTCTAATACTACTCTCAGCTCATAAAAACCTCATTTTACCCCTTTTAGGCCCTATTCAGCTCTTATATAGCTTAGTTCTGACTAATCCATGTGGAGAGTTTAAACTTTTGTCAAACTTCCAATTAACATTAGAACAAGGTTGATTAGTAGTAATTGATATATAAATTATGTAATACTACTTCTGGCATTTGAGAATCATGTTTTCTCCCCGTTTGGACCCTATTCGGCTCTTATAATGCGTAGATAAGGCCAATCAGGGCTCAAAATTTGACTTTGGTCAAACTTCTAAATTAAGACTACAAACTAGTTTAATTAGTCGTAATTGTACATAGAAACTATATAATACTACCCCTCCACTTTAAAACCAAGTTTTGTCCCCTGTTTAGGTCATATTCGTCTCTTATAAGGCCTGGTTCATGCCAATCGGAGTGAAAGTTTGACTTTAATCAAACTTCCTAATTAATACTAGAAACAAGGTTAATTGAAAATAATTATAAATTGAAGAAATGTAATACCGCTTTTTGCTCTTGAAAATCTTGTTTTCCTCCCGTTTGAGTCCTGTTTGGCTCTGACGAGGCCTAGTTCAGCCAATTAGGGCTGAAATTTTCACTTTTGATAAAACTTTCAAATTAAAATAGAAACAAGTTTAATTAGTAGTAGTTATGCATAGAAACTATGTGATATTACTCTCGACTCTTGAAAATCATATTCTCCTCCTGTTTGGGTCCTATTTGGCTCTTATAATGCCTCATTCAAGCCAATCAGGGCTAAAGGTTTGACTTTTGGTCAAACTTCCTAATTAAGAATAGAAACTAATTTAATTAGTAATAATTATAAATAAAAAACTATGTAATACTACTCCCGGCTCGTGAAAACACGTTTCTCCCCTTTTAGGCTTTATTCGGTCTTATAAAGCCTCGTTCAGGCCAATCGGGCTAAAAGTTTGACCTTTAGTCAAACATTCAGATTAAGGCAAGAAACAAATTTAATTAATAGTAATTGTACATAAAAATAAATGTAATACTACTCCTGGCTCTTTAAAGACATATTTTCTCTCTGTTTAGTCCCTATTAGGCTCTTATAAGCTTACTTCAGGCTGGTCTGGGCTAAAAATTTGACTTTTAGTCAATCTTTCAAATTAACTACAGAGATAAGTTTAATTTATAGTAGTTATATATAAAAACTACGTAATACACTTCTAACTCTTGAAAATCTCATTTTCTCCCCGTTTAGGCCCTATTCAACTCTTTATGGCATAGTGCAAGCTTATCGGGCTGAAACTTGACTTTTGGTCAAACTTTCAATTATAACATCCAATTAACACTAGAAATAAGGTTATTTAGTAGTAATTCATATAGAAACTATGTAATACCACTCACGGCTATTGAAAACCATTTTTTCTCCTGTTTAGGTCATGTTCGACTCTTATAATGCCCAGTTCAGGCCAATCAGCGCTAAAGATTACACTTTTGGTTAGACTCCCTATAAAGAATAGAAACAAGTTTAATTAGTAGTAATTTTATATGAAAACTATGTAGTACAACTCCCGACTCTTGAAAAAAAAATTTCTCCCTGTTTGAGCCTATTCGGCTTTCATAATGCTAATTCAGGCCAATCGGGGCTGAAGATTTGACTTTTATCAAACTCTCAATAAAGAATAGAAACAAGTTTAATTAGTAGTAATTATACATAAAAACTCTGTAATACTACTCCCGGCTCTTGAAAGCATGTTTTCTCCTTATTTAAGTCCTATTCTGCTCTTAAATGCCTAGTTCAGGCCAATCGAGCATGAAAGTTTGACTTTTAAACGAACTTCCTGATTAATAGTAGAAACAATTTAATTCGTAGTAATTGTAATACTACTCCTAACTCCTAAACAATGTTTTCTCCCTGTTAGGTCATATTCGACTTTTTAAAGGCCTAGGCTCAGGCCAATCTGGCTGAAAGAGTGACTTTTGATCAAACTCTCCAATTAAGGTAAGAAATACGTTTAATTAGTAGTATTTATACATAAAAGCTATGTAATACTACTCCCAGCTCTTTAAAAACTATAGTTTCTCCCGATTGGGCCCTTTTTAGCTCTTATAAGCCTAGTTCAGGCCAATCGGGGCTGAACATTTGACTTGGGTCAAACTTTCCAATTAACACTAGAAATAAGGTTAATTAGCCACAATTGTACATAGAAACTATGTAATAAAACTCCTAACTCTTTAAAACCATAATTTCTCTCTGTTTAGGTCATAATGGCTCATATAAGGCCTAGTTCAGGACAATCGGGACTGAAAGTCTGACTTTGGTCAAACTTCCAATTAAAACTAGAAACAAGTAAGACTACAAACCAATTATACATAAAAACTATGTAACACTATTCCCGACTCTGGAAAATCATATTTTCTCCTTGATTGGGCCTTTTCG
>JAVJIF010013342.1:0-75539 GCA_038442645.1 Agave tequilana | reverse complement strand
AAACGTCTATCCTGAGAGTAACAATTGGTATCACAAAAATGTTGGCCCGAAGGCCCATCACACTAGTTTTGATGATGATTAAGTCATGTAGTTATAGTACTAATGATCTTGTGTTTAATTAGTATCAGATATTGATCAAGATCTTAGTTGGTGTTTGCTTCAACAAAGGATTAAAGTCAAAAATTTTAGAGCGAGCACGTGTTAATTCAAGAGCTCGCGCATCAAGATTGCATCAAGTACTCAAGAGGAGTCTAGCTCATTGGATCAAGGTTTGGACCAAGTCAAGAAGGAGAAGAAGACCTTCAAGAGAAGATTTCTAAGAAGACTTGTGTCATGTTTGTAAGTGTTAAGATTTTATTTTTAGATAAAATGTAAAGGATAGATTAGTTGGTGGATTGCTCAAGTTCATATACACTCACACACAAGATTTATATGTATTTTCATAAAAGAGTTTTCGTTTTGGAAAATACCGGTTTGGTTTTTAAGCTTCAAAATAAACATGTGTTTTATCAAAACTTATTTTAGAGCTTAATGTCAAAAACATAGATGTTTCATCATATATGTGTAGTGGATCATATCCATACACACTAAGCTTCAAAAGGTTTAGAATATCTTATTTTTGTATTTGAAAAAGTTTTGGAAAAATCGTTTTTGAAAAATATAGGTTTTTTTAAAGGGAAAACTTCTATATTACAAAAAATATTTCAAAATATTTGTAATAATTTTGATTTTTAATCAAACATATTTGTATTTCAAAATATATTAATGCACTTATTTTTGTAAAATTTATGAGAATTTATAGGATTTTATTGAAGGAAAAAGACCGAGTTTTTAATCCCTAAAAATGTTGGACTGGCCTTCTGCCGGTCGACCGGTCGGTCGACTGAGGCAGAAGTCGGTCGATCGCTCGGTCGACGATGTGCACAAACATGCATAGTAAGGGCCGGTCGACCGCACGGTCAACCGACAGAGAGTCTCTGCTATCTGCAAATGGCCCCCGGTCGACTGGGCGGTCGACTGCTAGGTCATAGCCCAGTTTTCGGTCGACCGGCCGGTCGACCGCTTTTCCCAACGGTCAGAAATCTGGCCTTTGGCGGTCAACTGACAGCAGGATTTCCTGCTGAGTTGGCATCCAACGGCCATATTTTGGGAGCCAATAAATTGGGTTCCCTTGGACTATTTTCTACAAGATTTTAAGTGGGTTTTCAAGATAGTTTTTCCTACACTTCAAAGTGTTTCTCCACTTGTTTTAAAGCCAAATACTTCCATATCAAAACGGAGAGTTTTTCAAGAGTGTTTTGTAAAAGAGATTTCTTGAGTTTTTCACCACCAAATCAATCCTAGTTTCACACATACTTGAGCTATCCATTGCTATATCAATCCTATAGGAGAGTTATTGTGAGAGATTTTTAGGTGATCAAAGTGTTCACCAAGTGTTCAATCTTATATTTGAGGAGGCAAACTTGCGGGTTCGTGTTGTTTCGAGTTTTGTGAGAGCTCGGTGTAGAGGTGCGGCCTCGGCAAGCTAGGGTGCTTGCGTGTGTAGTTCTTGTGGGAACAAGAGAGGGACTAGTGAGTCCAAGGAGTTCTAGTGTGAACTCGTTGTAGGTGTTGCGGCACGAGTGATCCGATGGGATCAATTTTTAGTGGAAATCCTTTATAGTGTTGAAGGCGGGGACGTAGAGCAAGGGTGCTCGAACCTCGAAACAAATCTTCCGTGTTTACGATTGCTCTCTCTATCTCTCACTTGTGTTTATATCTTGCATTCTTACATGCTTATATCTTTATATGCTTGATTTATCTTGTGCTTAAATTGTTATATGGGGATTATTTGCTCACACTTGTATTCACCAAGAGAGACATAGTGGCACCTCAACTCTTATCTAGAGGAATCCTGAGGAGATAGTCCAGAGCCCTTCATCGGGAATTCTGCTACACTCTTGTGTTATCTTGTGTGTTTAGCTTAATAGTTTTTAGTTTGCATAAATAGTTTTTAATTCCGCGTTAATTCATCATTAGATTAGCTAGTCACCTATTCACCCCCCTCTAGGTGATTTCAATTGGTATCAGAGTTTAGTGCTCTGATTTGGGTCTAACAACCTAGAGTTAAAGATTCTTATTTTTAGCTAATCACAATTTTTATACACACACATGGATTTCATGTCTCCTCCCATGTTTGATATTCTTAACATCCTAACTTGGAAGGTTAAGATGTCAATGTACCTTAAAGCCCTAGGTATTCATGTTTATTTTGCCACTATTAAAGATTCATATTGTTTAAATGGCAAACACCTTGAGGCTAATGCAAAAACCATCCATGCTTTAAAGTCAACCCTAAATTATGAATATTTATCTAGGGTTTCTAACTTTGATTCGGCTTTTGTAGTATGGAACACTATAGTCTCCCTTGACGAACAAAAGCAATACTATGCGGGGACTGACTCGGCTGATGGAAGTGATGCTTCCAACTTGTGCTACATGGTCCCAAGGGGATAACCCCCTTGAGGTAAACTCTGAATCCGAGTTAGAAGAAAATATGATATGTCTTATGATGAACTTGAATCTTTTGTCAACAACTTCTTGAAAAATATGATTTGCTTAAAAAGTATAATAATAAATTGAAAAAAGAACAACACTTCTTTGTTAAAAGAAAATTACTCTCTTAAAGATAAATTTGCATGAATTTCAAAAGAAAATGATATGTTGAAAAATGATAATAGTTCTTGACTTCTAAATTAAATGATCTTTGTGAAGGAAATACCTCTTCGAAAAATAAAATTATTTGGTGTGAAAAAAGAAAAAGAAATTATTTTAGAAGAAAATAACTCTTTGAAAAGAAAATTTGTTTCAAAAGAAAAGGAAAACATTTCTAAAAAGAAAAAGAGTGTTGATTCTCATTCTCACAGTGCTTTTCATGCTACTATTGATAAAAATGAGATCCAATTCTTAAAAAATAGAATAGATTGTTTGAGCTCAAATTTGAGCAATTGTGCATTTAATCATAATAGATTGAAAACCTTATTTCAAAAGAAACAAGCTCCACATGTTCATGCACATCACCCATGACACACATATGCACACTTTGCACATCATGATCACACTCACTCTCATGTGCATTTTAAAGTGTACAAAGTACACATTGCGGCCACAAAAGCCATTTAGCAAAGTTTTGTCATAATAAGGTAAATTCTATAAATTTTGCTAATAAAAATGTTTGGGTTCCAAACAATGCTAACCCGTGGACCCAAAAGAAAATGGGTACCAAAATTCCCACCTCTTGTGTTTGACGTAGGTGTGGGCTCTCACATGACGTGAGAGAATTGGTGCCTTGGTGGTGGATGCATGGGCTAGACGGACACAAATTGATGCATCACTATCAAGGAAATTTGGTGAGAGGACCACCATGTTTTGGAGACTTAAAGAATAGTGCGTATGGTTTGGTAACTATTTCTAAACTCCCAATTTAGTTTACATGCTTCTATATAATTATTTTTAGCATGTTTTGACTTTTGTACTTCATGTGGTGAATACTTATTTAGATGTAATCTTTCATTAAAACTTGTGTATATACGTCTACAAGTAGTGAGTTACATTTGATTTTTATATATTTATACCTCATTGCTCATTTGTACTCATTACATGTACATATATAACCTAGTTTTGATGATTATTTCATTTATACTTGTTTTCCCTATCTTTGTACATGTTTTGCTTCATGTATATGTCATATTTGTCTAAAACTACTAAATATACATGTATACCTTTCAGTCACTTGCCTTCATGCAAATTACATATGGACTCATTTGTGTTTAGGATATGTATGTATATTGTTAGTTTTGATAAAACATACATATACCTTGAAGTTTATTTTTTTAATAATCAACATGTTTTTGATAAAAGAAATTCATGTTTATTTTCAGCCTCATTGACTATTTTTCATGATTATGCTAATCACATAACCTTTGTACACTTACATTATATTTTTTCTCATGATTTTGTTTGATGAGCACATTTTGAGCTTTATAGATTTCGAGTGTCAACTTTTGTGTATTTAGTATGATTCATGAGATTTATATGTTTTGTTTCATGTTTGAAGGATCTTTAACTAGTTTTTCAAAAAACTACTTTAAACTAGTTATTTATTCTTCAATTGGTAAAGTTTTCAAACTATGCTAAAACATTTTCAAACTCTTATTTTTGAAAACTCCTACTAATCAAAGGGCGGATGGATGGGTGCCATGCCTTGAGCCTTATTGAAAAATCTTTTTATCATGTGCATGAATAGGGTGGATAGGTATGAGTTATACACATGTTCTTCATGGAATTCTATTTTTGTATACTCATATTTATTTTCTATATATATATGTCTCAAAATCTCAAATAATATCAATTTCAATTGGTATTTCATTTTCATATATATATATATATTATATATATATATATATATATATATATATATATATATATATATATGATTTGATTGTGCTTGATTTACAATATCCTTAATTGTTTAAAGTACAAATTATGTTTATGCTAAGCTTGACTTAAATCTTAATTTTAATTGGTTCTCAATTGGTATTTTAATGAGCTTATGCATTATTTTCAATTGGTATTTCAATTGGTATCAAAATATACTTCATATTTTACTTTTTAATTGATATCAAAATTTATAATATACTTCAGTTGGTATCAATATGTTTCGATTTCAATGGTATTAAAAATGTTTTACTTTTTATTTGGTATCAAAATTCACCATATATTTCAATTGGTATCAAAATATAAAATATTTAGTTTCATAGGTATCAAAATTTACCAAATGTTTCAATTTCAATTGGTATCAAAAATTTTCAATTTCAATTGGTATAAAAAATCTTGTGATAGCATAAAATTTTGTGATAAAATTTTGTTTTCTTACAAGTGGTATCTCAAAATTTGATTTGTTGATTCAAAATTTGTCTTTAAAGTAATTTTAAAAATATTTTGATATGTATTGCCTATATGCAAGGAGAGCTTAAGATCTCTTCTATATATAGATTCATGTTGAGTGTATCTTATATTGAGGAGCTTGACATCTCTTCTTTATGTGGTACACGTGTGTAGGAGGAGCTTAACATCTCCACTTATGCATTGTATATTATACTTTATGTGAGTTAGGGTTTTGTCATCCCTTCTTCATGTAATGCATGTATGCAGGGGAGCTAACTTACCGTCTTCCTCTTCATGAATGTATATCGCATATATCTATTTATTGTTGATTGTTTTTCACCCCTTTGTTGATGATTGACAAAAGGGAGAGAATGATTTTGAGTTTATATATGCATATTTAGAAATTGAGTTTATGCATATATTGAGTTTATGCATGTTCTATATTTATATTATACAAAAGAAGAAGAAGGATTTTGAAAGTTTATAAAAAAAAAGGGAGAAGGTTTTTTGGGGAGAAGAATTTTTTATGTTTCTCTCACTTTATTTATGCATATATATATTTGTTTAGTTTTATGCACTTCATTGAATATCTGTTTGTTTATTGTTATGCATGAGTTAAGGGGGAGCTTCTATGAAGCTTAACTTTAATCCATGCATATATAACTCTATGAGTTTTGTCATCATCAAAAAGGGGGAGATTGTTGGCCCGAAGGCCCATCACTCTAGTTTGATGATGATTAACTCATGTAGTTATAGTACTAATGATCTTGTGTTTAATTAATATCAGATATTTAATCAAGATCTTAGTTGGTATTTAGCTTCAACAAAGGATTTAAAGTCAAAGTTTTAGAGTTAGCACGTGTTGATTCAAGAGCTCGTCAAGATTGCATCAAGTACTCAAGGGGAGTCTAACTCATTGGATCAAGTTTGGACCAAGTCAAGAAGGAGAAGAAGACCTTCAAGAGAAGATTTTCAAGAAGATTTGTGTCATGTTTGTAAGTATCAAGATTTTATTTCTGGATAAAATGTAAAGGATAGATTTGTTGGTGAATTGCTCAAGTTCATATATACTCACACACAAGATTTATATGTGTTTTCATAAAAGAGTTTCGTTTTGAAAAATACTGGCTTGATTTTTAAGCTTCAAAATATAATGTTTTTATCAAAACTTATTTTAGAGCTTAATGTCAAAAACATAGATATTTCATCATATATGTGTGGTGGATCATATTCATACACACTAAGCTTCAAAAGGTTTAGAATATCTTGTTTTTGTATTTGAAAAAGTTTTAAAAAAATCGTTTTTGAAAAATATAGTTTTTTAATTCAAAATATTTGTAATATGTTTTGATTTTGATTTTTAATAAAACATGTTTGTATTTCAAAATATATCAATGAACTTATTTTTGTAGAATTTATGGGATTTTATTGAAGGAAAAAGACCGAGTTTTTAATCCCTAAAAATGTTGGACTGCCTTCTGCCGGTCGACCGGACGGTCGACCGAGCCAGAAGTCGGTCGACCGCTCCGGTCGACCGATGTGCACAAACGTGCATAGTAAGGGCCGGTCGACCGCACAGTCGACCGACAGAGAGTCTCTGCTCTCTGTAAATAGCCCCGGTCGACCCGGGCGGTCGACCGCTAGGTCATTGCCCAGTTTTCGGTCGACCGGCCGGTCAACAGCTTTTCCCAACGGTCGAAAATCCGACCGCTGTCGGTTGACCGGGCGGTCGACCGACAACAGGATTTCCTACTGAGTTGGCCTCCAACGGCCATATTTTGGGAGCCTATAAATTGGGGTTCTCTTAGACTGTTTTCTACAAGATTTAAGTGGATTTTCAAGATAGTTTTTCCTATACTTCTAAGTGTTTATCTCCACTTATTTTAGAGCCAAATACTTCCATATCAAAAGGAGAGTTTTTCAAGAGTGTTTTGTAAAAGAGATTTCTTGAGTTTTTTTACCACCAAATCAATCCTAATTTCTCACACATACTTGAGCTATCCATTGTTATATCAATCCTATAGGAGAGTTATTGTGAGAGTGTTTTTAGGTGATCAAAGTGTTCACCAAGTGTTCAATCTTGTATTTGAGGAGGCGAACTTGCAGGTTCGTGTTGTTTCGAGTTCTTGTGGAACCTCAGTGTAGAGGTGCGGTCTCGGCAAGCTAGTGTGCTTGCGTGTGTAGTTTTTGCGGGAACAAGAGAGGGACTAGTGAGTCCACGAAGTTCTAGTGTGTACTCGTTGTAGGTGTTGCGGCACCGAGTGATCTGGTGGGATCAGTTTTTAGTGAAAATCCTTCATAGTGTTGAAGGCAGGGACGTAGAGTAAGGGTGCTCGAACCTCGAAACAAATCTCCCGTATTTACGATTGCTCTCTCTCTATCTCTCACTTGTGTTTATATCTTGCATACTTACATTGCCTATATCTTTATATGCTTGATTTATCTTGTGCTTAAATTGATTTATGCTTGGGATTGTTTGCTCACACTTGTATTCAACTAAGAGAGCCATAGCGGCATCTCAACTCTTATCTAGAGGAATCCTGAGGAGATAGTCCAGAGCCCTTCACCGAAAATTCAGCTACACTCTTGTGTTATCTTGTGTGTTTAGCTTAATAGTTTTTAGTTTGCATAAATAGTTTTTAATTTCACATTAATTCATCATTAGATTAGCTAGTTGATCGGCAAAAAGCAAGTACAAGAATAAGTAAAAAGAGTGTGGGTTGAAGTTACTGCTTTTGCGATTCTTCCGTAGTAGCGAAGTGTTATACGGGTCGTATTCACAAGGAGGAAGAGCGATGGAAGCTTGATGCGACTTCAAAGTTCAAGAAGAAAGAAAGTGTTTTGTTTCCAAATAAAGAATTGAAAAGTGAAAACAAGTTGTTTCAAGAATTATTGGAAAAGGTTTAGGTGGTTTGTAAAAGTGAGTTTTTCTTAATGGTAAAGGCGCATGGCTAACTTTCTACTAATTGCTCCCACTAATCCCTAACTTCTTGAAGATGTAGCCTCAGATGGATCATAGACAAGTATAACCCTTATGCATTGGAATTATTCACGTGGAAATCGAGTAAAAGTTCTTCCTATAACTTAGCTTTACACGGCAAAAACTCGGACATTTTCATATCAAGATCCAATAGAAGGCGAGAATACGGGAAGACATGAGTGCACTAATGGTATCGACAAAGTTAAAAGGAAAGTCTCTAACTTACAACAACAAGCAAAGTACAACACCCATAGATCATCAAAAAACCATTTAAGTATGAAATATAAGGAGGTAAATACTTCTAGGTAAGTTAGAGTTAGAACCCTCGTCTTAAGATGCCATAGCTCTCGTTTGCACAAGGCTTGTTTGACACTATTGACTCATTTGGGTTATCAATCAAGAAGTTAGAAATTAGTGGGTTAGTAGTTAGTTAGTCATGCAATGGTAGAGTTAATTAGACATGGTAAGAAAAGAAGCAACAAAAAGAAAAGAAGCAGAGAGAAGGGAAGTTACACTACAACAAGAAAGTAAAAACCAAATGAAAGCACAAGTAAATTGAAAGAAGGAAGAGAAGTGGTACTTGTATTAGCTTGTCACCCTTCAAATACAACACTTACACACTCTCTCTTTCACTCTAATGGCTAAAACTAAAACTAGAAGAAGCAAACTAAAGCAACTACAATTCCTAGCAACAAAACACAAATTACAACTCTATTCTCTGGATATCTCCCAACTGAAGACCCCTGGGGGTATTTATAACCACCAGGGGAAAGGGGACCAGGGGCAACCCCTGGCCAAAGCCCGGGCGCGCGCACGCCCAAATGGCCGCGGAAACGCTGCCTAGGCCGCGTTTTCACGACCCTGCCAGGGCGGCGCGCACCTGGCTTCGGGCAGCGCGTCGCCCAGTCTGTCCTCTGTCCACTTGATCTCCTGGATTCATGATTTGATGCCCTGGGCTGACCGAATCTTCACTCTAAAGTCAATGGCTACTTGGTGGGCCTTTAATCACCCATTAAATGGTGATTAGGGTCTTCTTCTTCATTTGCACACCATGGACCTAGATTGAAGTAAGCAAAGCTTTATCAGTAGAATTTTACATCAAATAAATATGAGAATGTGATGAAAATTATGCAAAATTAGAGACTAATCACTAGTCACCTATTCACCCCCCTCTAGATGATTTCAAAAAATTCATTCAATAAATCACAGAACTCATTATTATTTTCAAGAATCAAGACATACCCAATTACTTACAGATGAACAAAATTGGTCCTCTGGCAACAGTTCTGTAAAAATATCAACAGGTTGATTATTGGTGTCCACAAAAACAAATTTAATATCACTACATTCAATATGATCTTTTAAAAAGTGGTGTCACACATCAAATATTTTTAGTTCTTGAATAACGAATATAAATCTTTTACAGTAATGCTATTATAGAAAATATCAGTAGTGTCAAATTTCAAACCAAAAGCAATCAATATTTATTTCGTCCATATTACGTGGACACAATATAAATCGGCCATGATATATTCCGCTTTCATTGTGAACAATGCCACACAATTTTGTTTCTTGCTAAATCAAGGAACAAGTGCATCTCTCAAGAATTGACTAGTGTCATTGGTGCTTTCATGACCTGCTCTGCTTTTAGCAAAATCCACATCACAACACCTAATCAAATCAAAAGAAGTATGTCTCGGGTAAAACAATTCAAAGTTAATGTTATGTGCATACCCCGAAATGCCATACTTACTATAATACCAATAGTTGGGGGACATAGAGATCCCCACCGATGACCTCAAGCACGCTATGAGATTGATTACCTCGATCACATAAGATGAAATTAAAAGTTACAAGAAAAAGAACACACAATTTAATGTGGTTCGACTCAAACTTGGCCTTCATCCATGGGGAGAGAACTTGATAGAGCTTTATTAATAAATATGATACAAAAAGATCTAACCTTTCTCTTGATCCCATAAGAGTATTCGCCTTCCCCTTGAATCTACTTATAGATTACAAGAGTATATATTCTCTCTATATACCTTCACCTTGCTCCTCTACTTTTTAAGGTCTTCTTGATTTCTTAGGGCTTTCTTGACTTCTTAGGGCCTTACATTGTTATTCACCATAACCTTCTTCTGCTCCTCTACCCCACCTAAATTCTACATTACAACCTTTATTTTAAGATTTTAGAATATAATTTCTGTTTGGACTATGAGATGGTCTTGGCCATTAGATGCTTGAAGAATCTTGATCAATTTTATTAGGAGTTGATTTTCTTGATCTAGAAAAATTTTAGACCCTTTAAATTTTAGAAACAAACCCTTCATCAAATAGAATTTGCATCCTATTCGAACTCCACCAGAAGAGGAAACTCGTGGATGCCTGAAAAAGAAACTGCGCATGTAGAACCTCCCTGATTAGTCGACTAATACTTTGGCCTAGTCGACTAATTTCTTTCATTACTTGACTTATAAAATTTATTAGTCGACTACTGTATTTTATCTCCTTTCTGTATCACTCTGTAAATGTCCTAGTCGACTAGTACTTCTGATTAGTCGACGAGTAGCCTTGTTAGTCGACTATAAGTTGACTAACTTTCCTTGATCTGCTTCTTTTTTTCTCTCCAACCAATCATATTGTTCTCCAATTTTTTTTAGATCTTCTTGGACTATTATCTCCTCTTGAAATACGGCAAAATCCTAACAATGTCCACCTTACTTGCTTTTCAAGCCTTTAGCAAAATTCCTTGAGATTTTGGATTACTACCTTGATTCTTTCCTTGGTTGTAGCCGCACATGAAGTTTCTACTCTTGACCCCTCTCACGGGGGCCTGTGGCTGTTTACGGCCATGCCTTGGGCCATTTTGGACCTTGCATGAATGCATCTTTTCTTTAGTCGTCCTGCAACACTTAGACCCGTTGCAGTTTTCCTTGAAGCTCCACCTCGAAGTGAGCTACCTTCAAGCTTTTAATTAAAGCTCCTCCTTTACCTAGTTTTTCTCTTAACTTGCATTGCATCACCGCCACCACCAGCAAATTCCACTTTGTGACGCCTTCCCAGCGATGGCGCCCCTGCTGGTCTTGAGGCAATCTGCCTCTAATTCTACCATGGTCTTACTAACTTCACACGAATATTGTCAAGGGATTGTCGTGTCATGGTCTTCCACCGATCACTAGGTGATAGTCTACCTTCTATCGATGTTTTAACCTTGAGACTTATCGTCTTCACATAATTGCCATGATTTTATCGGGCCTTTCCTCCACACACTGTCATGATCTTTCTTCCATCAATCAGGGTTGTCATCTACCACTGCATTGATGTTTGTCAGATTTATTGCCATGCTATTGATGATCTTCAAACTGATAAATCTACCAATGCCTACAATAATCTCACCGTGTCATAATTAGTCCGTCACACTTTGACCGTGATCTCCGTTAATTTCTTTAACCGATCTATACCGAACCTACATCAGACATTAGAATCTCCTTGATTTGCACTCACCATTGCATCCAGAATATTAAAAAATATAGGGTTCGATACCTTTTTATCTGAAATCCGGCTATGATTGCAAGATCTACCTTCCGATTAATCTCGTCTGTTGATCGCTGTTTTTTCTTTTGACTTGCTGTCACAGCGAGTCTCTATGGGATATCTTGTGCGATGCCTCCATGAGCTCATCGAGCTCGTCTAGTCGTCTGTCATTGGCAATGATCCGATCATCACCTTCGCGTCTATCGTATTCAGATCTGAGCATCACTGAGCCTTGACGACTCCACTTTGATCAATATACTCCAAAAGTTATCAATCTTTATCTTAGAACAAATCTGAAATTTCTTGTTATCTTCTTCATCTTGATGCCTCCGCCGAACTCCATCGACTCGACATCTTTTACTTCATTTAGAGCACTCGAGTCTTGAATGAACACCATCAACTCTGATACCAATTGTTGCGGGCATAACTCGGGATACCATACTTACTATGATATCAATAATTAAGAGATATGGAGATCCCCACTGACAACCTTAAGCCTGCCATGAGATCGATTACCTCAAGCATACAAGATGAAATTAAAAGATACAAGAAGAACATACACTTTTAACGTGGTTCGACCCAAACTTTGCCTACGTCCATGAGGAAAGAACTTGAGAAAGCTTTATTAATAAACTTGATACAAAGAGATCTAATATTCCTCTTGATCCCACAAGAGTAGTTCGCCTTCCTCTTAAATTTACGCCTAGATTACAAGAGTATACCTTCTCTCTATGTACCTTCAACCTGCTCCTCTCTTTTTTGACTTTTTAGAGTCTTCTTGGCTTTTTAGGGCCTTACATTGTTATTCATGACAATTTTCTTCTGCTCTTCTGCTTCACCTAAATCCTACGTTACAACCTTTATTTATAAGATTTTATAATACAATTCCTATTTGGACTATGAGATGATCTTAGCCATTGGATGCTTGAAGAATCTTGATCAATCCTATTAGGAGTTGATCTCCTTAATCTAGAAGAATTTTAGACCCTTTAATTTTTAGAAACAAACCCTTCATTGAATAGAATCTGCATCCTATTCGAACTCCACCAGAAGAGGGAACTCGTAGGCGTTTGAAAAGAAAACTGCGCATGCAGAACCAACTGATTAGTCGACTAATAATTTGGCCTAGTCGACTAATTTCTTTCATTAGTCGGCTAATAAAACTTATTAGTTGACTGTTGTATTTTGTCTCTTTTCTTTATCATCTCTATAACTGTCCTAGTCGACTGTATTTCTGATTAATCGACTAGTAGTCTTGTTAGTCGACTATAAGTTGACTAACTTTTCTTAATCTGCTTCTTTTCTTCTCTCCAGACAATCATCTTCTTCTCCAACTTATTTGGATCTTCTTGGACTATCATCTCCTCTTGAAAATAAGAAAAAATCCTAACAGATGATCACCACCCCCTCAAGAGCAAGAAACGATAGATTCTCATCATGATTTTCCCAAAGCATGGAATTCGTAAACATCGGGGATGCTTCTAGAGGAGTCAAGACTAGAGCTTAAGCTCAAAGCGAATCCAGTAATCTTGCTTTTTTGTCTCAAGCAGAACCTAAAAATATTAATGAAACACTTGTTGATGAATTTTGGTTTTTAGCTATGTAAGAAGAGTTAAATAATTTTGAAAGAAATCGTGTTTAGAAGTTAGTCTCTAAACCAAAAAAAATGTTCCACTATTGGGACAAAATGGGTATTTAGAAACAAACTTGATGAACACGACATAGTCACTAGAAAAAAGGCTATAATTGTTCCACAAGAATGCAATCAAAAGGAGGGCATTGACTATGATGAAACTTTCGCACCGATCCTAGATTAGAAACTATTAGAATGCTTCTAGTCTTTACGAGTTTAAAAATCTTTAAACTTTTTCAAATGGATGTAAAAAAGTGTTTTTCTAAATGATTTTATAGAGGAGGAAGTGTATGTTGAACAACCTCCAAATTTTGAAAATCCAAAATTTTCGGATCATATTTTTAAATTAGAAAAAAAAACTCTTTATTGTTTGAAACAAGCACCACATGCTTGGTGTGAAAGACTCTAATTTTCTTTATTAAAATTAATTTTCAAAAGTTAAAAAACTTTGCAACTTATTTGTAAAAGTTAAAGATAGTGATATGCTTCTTGTTCAAAAACACGCTAATGATATTATCTTTGGTGCTGCTAACGAATCTCTTTATGAAGAATTTTCTAATTGTATGAAAAGAGAATTCGATATGAGCATTATGGATGAGCTAAATTTCTTCCTTGGTCTATAATTAAAGCAAAGCAAAGAGGGTATATTTATAAACCAAGAGAAATATGCCAGGAAACTTGTGAAGAAGTTTAAACTACAAGATGCCAAGATGATCGAAATGCCGATAAGCACTTCAACTTGATAAGGATAATAAAAGTAAAAGTGTAGACATCACGGTCTATAGAGGTATGATTGATAGTTTACTTTATCTTACCACTGGTATATCTGATATAATATTTAGTGTATGTTTATGTGCTAGATTTCAAGTTTCTCTAAAAGAATCACATTTGCATGCTGTTAAAAGAATAATTTGATATGTTAAATATACTTCTAACTGTTATGATTTTGCCTTCTTTTAAAGAGGAGATGATCGTCTAAGAAGATTCAAATAAGTTGGAGAAGAAGATGATTGCTTGGAGAGAAGAAAAAAAGCAGATCAAAGAAAGTTAGTCGACTTATAGTCGACTAATAAGACTACTAGTTGACTAGGGCATTTACAGAGACAGATACAGAAAAGTGACAAAATACAATAGTCGACTAATAAATTTTAATAGTCGACTATCTTGTGTGTTCGAGGTAATCGATCTAATAGCGTGCTTGAGGTCATCAGTGGGGATCCTCATATCTCCCAATTATTGGTATCATAGAAAGTATGGTATCCCGGATTATACACACAACATCATCTCCATCTTTATTAGAGTAACTGATGTTCAACTTCTTCAAAACATTTGGCAAAGTACATGTCTCATCATCTATTTTTCTTGGATCTATATTGTTAGTCTCAATAAATGAAACATGCATGGATTCGTTAACTATCATAGTACGCTTATTAAAAACACAATAAGTTTTACTAGAAGTGGAGTATCAAAGAAAGATCCCATCATCCGATTTTAAATCAAATTTACCCCAGTTATTCTTCGTATTTAAAATAAAGCATTTATCCGAATACACGAAAGTAAGAAATATTTGGAGATTTTTGATAGTAAAGCTCATATAGAGTTTTCTTCAAAATCGGTCGGATCAATACACGGTTTAAAACATAACAAACCGTGTTAACAGCTTCACCCCAAAATACTTTGGAAAATCACATGAGTTCAATAGAATGCGTGTCATTTCTTGAATTGTACGATTTTTCATCCAACAACACCATATTATTGCGGTGTTCTTGGTGCGGAGAACGTGTTCTCAATGCCATGCTCATCACAACACGATTTAAAATTTTTATTTTCAATTTCACCTCCATAATCACTTCTTATTTTAGCAATAACATGATCATATTCTCTTTGAATATATTTGCAAAAACTTGAAAATAGATCAAAAGCTTCATTTTTATGTGCCAAAAGCAAAACCCAAGTAAATCGAGAAAAATCATTGACAATTACGAAAACAAAATTTTTTCCTCCAAAACTAGTTATAGTCATAAGACGAAATAAATCCATATGAAGCAATTGTCGGTGTTTAGAAGTAGTTACCTTCTTCTTGTGGTGAAATGAGCTTTTGACTTGTTTGTTTCTATTGCAATCTTCGCAAATCAAGTCTTTCATATTCTTAAGTTAGGTAGCCTTCTCACCAAGGAGTTCTTATTGAGCTTCCCAATCAGTTCCAAATTCGTGTGCCTGAGTATTTTATGCCAAAGCCATGCCTCTTGATCTAAAGCACTTAAACACTTAACAATTTGATTAGAGAGATCGTTGAGCTCAATAGTGTAAATATTTCTATCTCTACTAGTTTCAAAAACAAGTTCACTAACATAATTGTCAATTAAACACTTTTTACACATAAATGTGACATCTAAGTATCTATCACATAATTGACTTATAATAATAGGATTTACTTTTAAACCATCAACAAGCAAAATATTTTCTAAGATGATAGATGGAGGTTTATTGATATTATCGATACCGACAATTTTATTTACTCCATTGTGACCTCCTACCTTTTGTCCTTATAGCTATGCAAATAGATGTTGATTGCCCGTCATGTGTCGTGAGCACCTTCTATCAAGGTCTTGTTGGCCCAGAGGCCTTCCACTCTAGTTTTGATGATGATTAACTCATGTAGTTATGTTTACTAATAATCTTGTGATGTTTAGTTTCAGATATTTAATCAAGATATTAGTAGGTGATTAGCTTCAACAAAGGTAGTTTTGGAGCTATCACATGGTGATTCAAGAGCCTGAGCATCAAGATCATATATAGCACTCGTTGGAGTCAAGCTCGGTGGATCACGGTTTGGATCAAGTCGACTTGAAGACGGAGATCGTCAAGAAGACTTCGGTACATAGTTTAGTTTTTATTTTAGATCCATGTGTAAAAACTAGATAGTGTGATATGCTCAAGTTCACAACACACACACTTGTTTTAGTTTTCATGTTTATCGGTTTTCAGTTTTTGATTTAACCGATCTTGTTTTTCATGAATAGATAGATTCAAAACAAGTTTACTTGGTTTTATGTATATTAGACTTGTTCTATATACATGCATGCTTCAACTACTTAGACAAACTTATTTTGATATGTCTATTCATGTGTTTAGGTTTTGTATTTTAACAAAACTTGTTTCTGGATTTATTGTCAAAAAAACTATGATATATATCTTTATATGTATATTGGATGTTTATCCATATGCAACATGCTTCAAAGTGTTTAAGTATCATGTTTTTGTATTTGACTGAGTTTTAGAAAAATCGGATTACCATTTGAAAAATCCAAATTTGGAAAAATACGATTTTTGGTTTTCGGAAATATTTCCATAACACAAAAATAGTTCAAATTGTTTGAAATTTGTGTTGAAATTTTTTACACAAGTTTGTATTTCAATGTATTATGATAAAACTATTTTTGTGGATTTTTAGAGTTTTTATGGGATTTTTGGGAATTAAAAAATCAAGTTTTTAAGTCCCTTATAGCAGCCTGCCAGGCTCTGGCGGTCAACCGGAGTGGTCGACCGTACCCAGAGTCGGTCGACCGGACCGGTCGACCGACGTGCACAAAACGTACACGCTGGCTAGCCACTTGAGCTGGTCGACCGGGCGGTCGACCGACTGCAAGTACCCCACTCTCGGGTTGGGGCGGTCGACCGAGCGGTCGACCGGCCAGAGAGCAAATTGCTCTCTGGATTGGGACGGTCGACCAGGTGGTCGATCGGAGGCTCCAACGGTCAAAATTTTGACCGTTGGCAGTCGACCAAGCCGGTCGACCGCCAGCCGCCAGGGCTGAAATACAGCCCCAACGGCTAGTTTTTGAGGAGGCTTATAAATACCCCATTGAGAGGTGTTTTTCTTTAAGTTTTTAAGAGCCAAAATTTACATTCTTCTGGAGTTTTATTACAAGTTTTTAAAAAGAGTTTTTAGAGCTTCAAAGTTTTCATCTTCATTTATTTTTAGGGTTTGAAAAAATCAAAGAAAATTTGGATTTGGGATATTTGCTTAGTTCTTCATTTCTATCAAATACAAGTTGTTTTCCCAAATACTTTTCTTTGTGTTTTTGTTTCCAAACTCTTGGTTTTCCACACTTGAGCTATCATTCTATCCTTTCTATAGGATCCTTGTTTTTGTGGAGAAGAAGGTGTTTGTGGTTGAGATATACCACCAAGTGTTATACCCTTTCATTTGTTGTATCCCTCTTTGGTAGAGGTTGATTGTGGAGTGGTGGTTAGCTCCCTCTAGTGTGAGGTGGAGTTGGTGTTGGAATCCCTCAAGTGTGAGGTGGATTGTGATTGTGTGGCTAGGTGCCTACCCCTCTTGTGTGAGGTGGTGGTTGAGTTGCCTCGGTGGAGGTTGTATTGTTTGAGAGAGGAGTTCGGTACTCCTAGTTATTGTATTACCCCAAAATCCTCGGTGGAGGTTCCCTGTGTGAGAGTCCTAGGTGGATAAGTTAGTGGATTGGAAATCCTTCTCGGTGAAGGCGGGGACGTAGAGCTCGGTGCTCGAACCTCGAAACAAATCTTGTTGTTTGCGTTTGATCCATTGACTCTAAACTCTCTCTCTCTTTATTTGTGCCTTGCATCTATTCATATTTCTCATTCATATATTATATGCTTGACTTGTTTGTGTGTACCTCACTTGTGCTTAACCACGAGAGCTTCATATAGCGCCTCAACTCTTATTCAGAGGAATCAATAGGAGTTAGTCCAGAGCCCTTCACCGGGAATTCGGCTACACTCGTTGGTTGCATTAAGTGTAGTTGCAATTAAGTTTTAATTTCCGCATTTAGTTCATTAGATTAGCCGTACACCTATTCACCCCTCCTCTAGGTGTACTTTCAATTGGTATCAGAGCCTACGCTCCTGATATTTGGTTTAACCACCTAGGAGTGTAATCTTGGTTAGCTAATCTATCATTTGCATTTACACATATATTTGTTTACACACACCCATGGATTGCTTGTCACCTCCCATGTTTGATGTCTCCAATATTGACATGTGAAAATTTAGAATGTCCATGTACCTAAAAACCCTAGGCTTGCATGTTTTCCTTGCCGCTACCAAGAGGTCCTATCTTGATAATTGCAAGCATATAGAGGCCAATGCACAAGCCCTTGAGGCACTTAGAAGCACACTAAATAAAGAATATCTTGAAATCACCTAGAGGGGGGTGAATAGGTGATGGCTATATGAAATATGGCAACAATGCGGAATTAAAAATTCTACTAACAAATTGCACAAATTAAAAGACTAGCAATAAACACAATAAGTAGTGCAAGAATTAAAGGAGTTGAGTTTAGAGAAAATTCGAGCAAACGCAAACACAAGTATATGTTTCCGAGGTTCGAGCCACGCTCTACGTCCCCGCCTTCACACTTGAAGGATTTTCACTATTGTCGATCCCACCGGATCTTCAATACAAGGACACACTTGTCCGAACACTTGTGATGCCGCAACACCACCCGGAGCACACTAGCTCGCCTTGAGGTCGATGCCTCTACAACTTCGCTCAAGAAGAAAATGATCACACTTGATCACATAATAGCTCACTTGCACAATCCTATAACCAATATGTAGATGTAGAAATTTGGGATTGTGTAGTGCAAAATCTAGAGAGAAGTAGAGGAATAGGCTTCAAATGGGTGTATGGAAATTTTGGCTTTGAAAATCTTTTCTAAAATGAAGACTTGAAATTCTTATGAAAATCTCTTGTAAAAATGTTTAGGAATTGTTGTTATATCATGTTGAAGTGACCCACTATTTATAGGGGTTGAAAAACTAGGTAAAACAGCAAGAGAGATTCGTTGGGGGTGAGATCCCAACAAAATCTGTCAGAAAAATAGAGCTGTTGGAGTCTGTCAGAACTTCTGACAGCTGCCGGTCGACCGCCAACGGTCATATTTTTGACCGTTGGGGGACTACGGTCGACCGCCCCGGTCGACCCGAACAAACAGAGAGCACTGTAAGTGCTCCGGTCGACCGGAGCGGTCGGCCGACGTACACACATGCACAGCGTGTACGTCGGTCGACCCGGGCGGTCGACCGGCTCCTGTCTGTTCTGAAAAAACAGAACTGCAGAAAGCCAGAACTTGGTTCTAAGAGTTTGATCTTGTGGTTTGGGGTTTTGGACATTGTAAAAATAGGAGTATGACCATATGTCACTACCCTAACATGTTAAAACATTTTGATAAAGTTTCTCTTGATAAAAACTTGTTTTTTTCCAAAAATCGGTTTTTCCAAAAACTTAGAGTTTCTAAAACAAATTTTCGAAAAAACATGTTAGCTATAAAACTATGTAGGAAATCGAAATTGTTTTTGAAGCCATGAATCAAACTAAAGTGTGTGTGAGTGACAATCCCATAATTCTACTTCTAACATCTAGGTTTTGACAAAGAGTCTAAAAGAAAAGCAAAATTACAAATCTTGGACTTTTTCATTGTCTTGATCTTGACTTGGTCTTTTCTTCATGTCTTGATCCCGAAGCTTCCTAATGTGCTTAGCTTGGGAATGCACATCTTTAGCGGCGTCCAAACTTGTGAGTCTTGATAGTGGAGCCGTCAAATCAACCTGTTTAACCTGAAATACTTTTAAACAAAATTGTTAAATACATAACTAAATATGGTTTGTTATCATCAAAATATTCAACAAGATATAGGGCTAATGGCCTTTGGGCCAACAATCTCCCCCTTTTTGATGATGACAAAACATATATAGTTATTACAAATATTTTGGGTAGAGACTTCAAATGAAGCTCCCCCTCAACACATGCATATACAAAAAATATGCTCAAGCATAGACAAATCTCAAAAAAGAAATGGTGGGTGATAATCCACAACATAATCCACAACACATCCACAACACATATATCCATGCTAGATAAAAATACTCATGTCATAAAATTGAAATGAAACACATGTCCACAAAGCATAACCAAACATAAACAAGTACATGTCCACCAAAATAAAAACACAACACAAACATATGAAACATATGTCCACAATACAATACCAAGTACACAACACAAATACATAAGCACAAAATATGAAATATATCTCTCTCAATAAATAACTTCCCCCTTTTTGACATCATCAAAAGGGGCAGGTCACTCAGCACCACCAGCAGCATCGTCGTCTGAAGAACCAGCATCGCCTTCCTCAGACGAACTCTCCTCCGCGTCACCCTCTGCCATGGTCTCATCACCATCATGATCATCATCCTCATGACCGACCTCCTCTGGATCGATACCGGCAACGCCTGGCTGTGGAGGTGGAGCCGCAATAGGGTCTCTGATAGGAAATGGAGGACCGGAGGATGGAAGAGGGCGAGAAATGGTTGTGGGATCTGGACCAATCATATCGAATTTCGCAAATAATGTCTCAAATTGCGAATCCACGAATCTCATGGCGTTCGCAAAATAAGTCATGTCATTGCGAAATCCCTGGAAGCGCGAGTCCATCTCCGCGCGAAGGGCTGCATCACGCTGCTCCAAATCCGCCCAAAAGTCTGCGTCTCGCTGCTCGATCCAAGACTGATGCTCCTGGATCTGAGAGCGAATCTCAGAAGATATGAAGGACTGGAACTCAGGTGATAAAGATGGCACAGATGCAGATGAAATCCCTGGGATGGAAGAGGATCCAGGGGCCGAAGATGACCCTGGGATATCAGCAGGAGGTGCAGGAGGGTGCTCTTGTGCGTGACGACGCATTTGAGCCTACATCCTCTTCAAAAGGACGCTGTCTAAATTTATAGCAGGCTGACAGGAAGTCTCAGAGAATAAATCAAAGCCTAATCTCTGAAGCAAATGAGTAATAAGCATTCCATAAGGCAAGTGCCTACCGGACATGCGGATATGGTCAGAGGCCATGTGGGTAGCAATGAGGTGAGGAAAATCAATCTTGATGCCTTTCAGAAGACAATAGATTATGAGAGGAACTGAACCCCTAGAATTGCTATACTCACCGGACTTAGGTAAAATGTTGTAGAAAATGAATTTTGCAAGGACTTGGGAGGTGAGGGTAAATTTGTTGACCTCCTCATTCCTCACCAGACCGTGGTTGTCATCCCCGTGAATCAAAGTGGAGGCGGTGAGCGCAGACTCACCGTCCGGATACTCAAAGTCGTGTAAATCAAAAGTATAAACATCCACTCCTCCAGAGGAGAGATGTAGCAAGTCAGCAAATCGTGATATAGGGATGTCTATATCTCTCCCTAAAACACGTGATCTAACACGACCTCCCTCATAGGCATAGTTTGCATAGAAATAGTGAACAAGGGATGTGTAGACATGTTCCCTAATAGTCATAAAATGATGCAAAGAGTTCTTTTGAGGATACGAGGGATGCCTAGGTGTTCAAAATCCTTTAGAATGACGCATCTCCCCGAAATTACAGATTTTTTGGAAAGTTGTATGAAACGATTTTCTGCAAGATCGTTCACAAAAGGTCTTTTAGGTGTAGGAGTGGTGGAAGATGAGGGAACTATGCTTTTTCCCTTCTCAGACCTAGATCTCTTTGACATTTTTGGTGAAAAGAGTGATTTTTAGGTTGATTTTTAGGGTAGATTGATAAGGCTTGATCTAAACAGAAGAAACCTAAAAATTTGACAAGTGAAAGGAAAACTAAGAGCTAGATATCAAGATTTAGAGTAAAAAGGTGATTTTTACCTGAAGGTGAGAAAACCCTAACCCTAGATCTGAAATCCTGGAAATCTGGTGGTGAGGAAGCCTTGAGACTGAAGATCCAACCCACAAAGAGTGATTCCAACTTGAATTTTGAAGGAATTTGGGAGTTTTAGGGTTTGGAGAGATTTTGGAGAAAAGAGGGAAAGAGGAGCTCGTCGGTCTGGTGAGAGGAAAGTGAGAGAGAGTGTGAATTAAATAGCAGATTTGGGGCAGAAATCGACGAACGGTCGACCGGGCCGGTCGACCGGAAAAACCCGAGAGCACTGTAATCCAGAGCGGTCGACCGTACCGGTCGACCGGCAACAGAGAGCAAAAATTGTTCTCTTTCAGGCACTGGCGGTCGACCGGGGTTAAGGCCGGTCGACTGGCTTTGCCCAAAAAATAGTGGACAGACAGAGCTCCAAAAAAAATTTAAATAAAACTATTTAACAATTAAATAGGATATATATAACATACAAAAATACAACAATGTTTTTAAATCTTCATTAAGATTATCATGTCAACCAAAATATTCACACAAGACTTTTTATTTAATTTTCATACAAAAATAAAGTTTTAGAGATGTTGAAGCCGAATACCCGGTGACGGGTTCTGAACTTCATCCTCTTGATTCCTCTTGAATGAGTTGAGGTGCGTAATTGCCATCTCTAAGGTATTTGCTTGAATATGAAATTTTTACAAAATTTTATTTCTAGTTTTGAAAATACAATGCGTATATATAAATGAGCTAGTCTAGGCATGGCATGTAGTGGACATGGTATAAAAGACAAGATATTAAATCATGACATATACACAATCATGATAGGGATGTAAGTTTACACTAGCATATATCAAAGTATCATAAAAGTAAACTAACAATCCTATACATGTGTATATAAATAACCAAAAAAAAACTTTTAAATGGAGAAGTTACCAAGCATGGGCAATCTCCAAAAATAGTGCCTCCATGATAGCGATGCAAATGCTATGTGTTCTTTGAGCTTAGTTGCATCCACCACCCAGGCACCGTTTCCCCCTAAGTCTTGGAGGAAGAAGATCCACCTGCATCATCTAAATTTGGTAGGTCTTTTGGTACCCATATCTTTTTGGGTCCTTTAAGATTAGTACCGGGACGAACCCAAACATATTTATTATGCACATTATGTTTAGCAAAACAAAACTTTTCCAAATGGCCTTTGCGGCCACAATGCGTGCAAATGTAAATTCTACCACTACCATACATGTATGCATGCTTATGTGTGTGTGCATGTTTCCGTGCATGTGCATGGTGAGTGTGTTTCCCTTGGGTTACTCCCTTAGGAAATCTAGATGCAAACTTATTTAGATCAAAAGCACACTTTTTAAGAGTTGAATCTAAAACATCAACTCGTTTTTGAATTTCCAAAAATTCATTTTTGTTACATGATGCAATGGGGGTTTTCCCTTTACAAGCTAGTTTGTATTTTTCAAAATCAATTTTTACTTTCTTAAAAGCACAAGATAAATCATTTTTCTCCTTTTCAATAATATTAATTTTATCTTTTAAAGATTCATTTTCCCTTTTTAACTTTTTATTATGAGATTGAGAAATCTCATACCTATGTTGAAGTTCTTCAAAAATTGGGCTAATTCATCCATAGTTAGCTCATCATCATCTATTGAGTTTTCGTTTGTTACCTTTGATGCATCCTCCCCATGTGCCATGAAGCACATGTGTGCGGCGTCGTTTTCCTCCTCGGATTCCGACTCCGTGTCATCCCATGTTGCTACCATAGCCTTTTTCTTCTTTGGGGCATTCTTGGAGGTGGTCGCTTGAAGAGCGGGGCAATCGGCAATGAGGTGTCCGATTTTCTTGCAATGGAAGTAAGGACCGGGTTCTTCTCTTTTCTTCTCAAATCTTCCTTGAGGTCTCCCTCTTCGGAAGTTGCTTTGCCTCCCTTTCTTGTAGAACATTTTGCCCACCTTCCGGATGAGCATGGCGAAGTCCTCATCGCAATCCTCCGATGAGTCATCCTCTTCAAGAATGGTTGGAGCGGCTTTGAAGGCGAGCACTTTCTTCTTGGGCGCCTCCCTCTCTTCTCTAACCTTCATTTCCATCTCATGTATTTTGAGATTTCCAATGAAGCCGGAGAAGTCCATCTCCTCCCGATCGTTGAGTTCCTTGAGGGTGGTTGCCTTTACTTCCCATGCTTTGGGAAGAGCTCTAATGACTTTGCGAATCTTTTGGTCATTATCAATTGCGTCACCTAGAGAAGACAAGGCATTAGTGATCTTGGTAAAACGCGTGAGCATGTCATCAATGCTCTCATTATCAAACATGTAAAAATTCTCATATTGAGAACGTAGCAAGTCAATTTTGGATCTTTTGACTTGTGACGTTCCCTCATGAGTCACAATAAGAATGTTCCAAACTTCAAATGCGGATTTGCAATTTATGATGCGTGCTAGGTCATCCTCATTTAGAGCTTGGGTCAAGGCATATTGGGCTCTAGCATTTGCCTCATAGTCCTTGGTGGTGTCCTCGGACCATGAACTCTCATCGGTGAGGGGTTCAACAAATTCTCTAGTGATGGCCCTAGCTACTCTAACACCTAGGGACTTTAGAAATAGGTTCATCTTGACCTTCCAAATAGGGAAGTTCAAGCCATCAAACTTTGGTGGGGACTTGATGCTAGAAAAGTCAAGTGATGCCATGGATGAATAATATAAAGCACAATATATGAAAAATGCAACTAATATAGCCAAATAACAAGGATCTCCCTAAGGTGGTTAAACCAAATTGTAGGGTTAGGCTCTGATACCAATTGAAATCACCTAGAGGGGGGTGAATAGGTGATGGCTATATGAAATATGGCAACAATGCGGAATTAAAAATTCTACTAACAAATTGCACAAATTAAAAGACTAGCAATAAACACAATAAGTAGTGCAAGAATTAAAGGAGTTGAGTTTAGAGAAAATTCGAGCAAACGCAAACACAAGTATATGTTTTCGAGGTTCGAGCCACGCTCTACGTCCCCGCCTTCACACTTGAAGGATTTCCACTATCGTCGATCCCACCGGATCTTCAATACAAGGACACACTTGTCCGAACACTTGTGATGCCGCAACACCACCCGGAGCACACTAGCTCGCCTTGAGGCCGATGCCTCTACAACTTCGCTCAAGAAGAAAATGATCACACTTGATCACAAAATAGCTCACTTGCACAATCCTATAACCAATATGTAGATGTAGAAATTTGGGATTGTGTAGTGCAAAATCTAGAGAGAAGTAAAGGAATAGGCTTCAAATGGGTGTATGGAAATTTTGGCTTTGAAAATCTTTTCTAAAATGAAGACTTGAAATTCTTATGAAAATCTCTTGTAAAAATGTTTAGGAATTGTTGTTATATCATGTTGAAGTGACCCACTATTTATAGGGGTTGAAAAACTGGGTAAAACAGCAAGAGAGATTCGTTGGGGTGAGATCCCAACAAAATCTGTCAGAAAAATAGAGCTGTTGGAGTCTGTCAGAACTTCTGACAGCTGCCGGTCGACCGGGCCGGTCGACCGCCAACGGTCATATTTTTGACCGTTGGGGGACTACGGTCGACCGCCCCAGTCGACCCGAACAAACAGAGAGCACTGTAAGTGCTCCGGTCGATCGGAGCGGTCGGCCGACGTACACACATGCACAGCGTGTACGTCGGTCGACCCGGGCGGTCGACCGGCTCCTGTCTGTTCTGAAAAAACAGAACTGCAGAAAGCCGAACTTGGTTCTAAGAGTTTGATCTTGTGGTTTGGGGTTTTGGACATTGTAAAAATAGGAGTATGACCATATGTCACTACCCTAACATGTTAAAACATTTTGATAAAGTTTCTCTTGATAAAAACTTATTTTTCCCAAAAATCGGTTTTTCCAAAAACTTAGAGTTTCTAAAACAAATTTCCGAAAAAACATGTTAGCTATAAAACTAAGTAGGAAATCGAAATTGTTTTTGAAGCCATGAATCAAACTAAAGTGTGTGTGAGTGACAATCCCATAATTCTACTTCTAACATATAGGTTTTGACAAAGAGTCTAAAAGAAAAGCAAAATTACAAATCTTGGACTTTTTCATTATCTTGATCTTGACTTGGTCTTTTCTTCATGTCTTGATCCCGAAGCTTCCTAATGTGCTTAGCTTGGGAATGCACATCTTTAGCGGCATCCAAACTTGTGAGTCTTGATAGTGGAGCCGTCAAATCAACCTGTTTAACCTGAAATACTTTTAAACAAAATTGTTAAATACATAACTAAATATGTTTTGTTATCATCAAAATATTCAACAAGATATAGGGCTAATGGCCTTTCGGCCAACAAATCTTTCTATTGCTTCTAACTGTGATTCCGCCTTTGCAGTGTGGAACACGTTGACCACCTCCAAGCTTCAATTGCCAATCCAAACGGAGGATAATTCTAGTGAGGATGAATCCGAACAACGATGCTACATGGTCCAAGGGAATGACTTCCTTGAGGTACTTTCGGACACTCAACTAGATAGTGCTAGCTCTTCTTTTGATGATCTTGATAGTATGGATGCCGATGCATTGAATGAAAAGTTATCTATTGTTTGTGAGAACCTACTTGAAAAATATAAAGTGTTGAAAAAGAAAACTTGTAAGTTAACAAAAGAAAATAAGGATTTGTTTTCAAAACTTGAGTTGGCTTTACAAGAGAAGGTTGAGTTTTCAAATGAGTGTGACTCTTTGAAAACCCAACTTGAACTTGTTTTAAATGAAAACAAGATTTTGAAAAATAAAAATGATTGCAAAGAAGTTTTGAAGAAAAATGAGTCTTTAACTTCAAAACTTGATTTTGTTGTAAAAGAGAATGATTCTTTGAAAATAAAAATTGCTTCAATTTCAAAGGATCTAGAAATTTGTTTAAAGAAAAATGAATCTTTAAAAATTGATATAGATTCACATGTTTGCCATGCTAGTGTAGCTTCACCTAGCTTATCTATTGCATGCCCCTCTTCTTCTTTAATTGAAAATGATATACAATTGACAAAGAAGAATATGGATTGTTTGGGCTCCACTTTGAGCCATTGTGCTATGAACCATACACGTTTGGAATCTATGTTTCGAAAGAAACAAGTTCCTATTATGCATGCAAACAAATCACGGCATACACATGCTCCTCACGGTCACATCCATAACACGATGTATGCTCATGTGTACACTTGTACACATTGTGGACGTAAGGGCCGCCTTGCTAAATTTTGCTATGATCGAGTCATGATGTAAATTTAGCAACTAAGTTTGTTTGGGTTAGGAAAGGAACTAACCCCCATGGGCCCAAAAGAGTGTGGGTACCAAAGACCACCCCTATTGTATTTGATATAGGTGTGGGCTCTCGCATGACGTGAGAGCGATGGTGCCTTGAAGCGGATGCGTTCCAAGCCTAAAGATGACATTTTGGATGCATCACTTTCAAGGGGAGTTTGGTGGAAGGACCACCTTATTTTGGAGACATGGAGAGTTTCCCTCATGGTTTTGATAACTATCCCTTACTCCTCATTTATATTTGCATGCTTTTAGATCATTCATTTGTTGCATGTTTTGTTTTAATGTTCATTACGCATATGCCATGTTTATTAGATTAGTGATGTACATGATTAGTATTTGAGACACCCATGTTCATATGGATTTATATCTTTGTGTTCTCACAATTGTTTAACTATTATATATGTCCTAGATCTATGCATGTGCATATACATAATGATCATATGTATGTTTATGTGTTTTGATTTCCATGCTTCTTGTTTTGATTACTCGTTTGAATGTTAGTTTTCATTAAAACTAGGATATATATACTTGTACATATAGTGGGCCACAAATAGATCATTATATGTTTGTGCTTGAACGCTCATTTGTACCCATTAGATGTGCTAGCATAGTCTAGTTTTGATGATTCATGCATTTGACTTGTATTTCCCATTTGTTTTACATGTTTTCATGTTTAACTTCATGTATATGTCCATCTTGTCTAAACTATTGATTATACATATACATCCTTGAGCCACGTGCCTTCATGCATATACCTTTGTGGACTCATTTATATTTGGATATGTATGTATACTTTAGTTTGTACATGACATACATATGCCTTGAAGATTAAATCGTTTTGATGATTTTCTTGTGTTTCATGTTTTAAAGAATTTTGAGCTTAATTGACTAGTTTCATGATTATGTGTTTCACATTACACTTGTACACTCACTTCATTTAAATGTTTTCTCATGATTGTGTTTTCATGAGTATAATATGGGCTTTATGGACTTTGAGTGTTTAGTGACCATGTGATTTACATGTTTTTTCATGAAATATAATTTTGTTTTATTCCTTACTTGAAGGATTTCGTACTAGTTTATAAATTTTTTCATATAACTAGTTCGTATTCTTCGCTTTGGTAGAGCTTTTCAAACATACTATATTTTCAAACCTATTTTTGAAAAACTTACCCATTCAACGGGCGGTTGGTTGGGCGACCATGCATTGTATGTTCATATTGAAAATCATTTTAAACACGTGCATAAAATGGGTGAAAAGAAATATGAGTTATACACTTGATCTTATTATAGTTTCAATTGGTATCATTGGATCTTTTTAATTGGTATCCTTATACAAGCTTATGCATCGTTTTACTTGGTATTTCATAAAGGGGGAGAAAATTCGTATTTCATATTTATTGGTATTTGGTTTATATTTGATTTTCACTCCCATACTTTATGTTGAAAAATAATTGAAAAATGAATATTGATTTTAATTTGGTATCATATGTTCAAAATGAAAAATACTTACAATTGGTATCAAGATGTTTATTTGTTTACTTTCAATTGGTATCAAGAAAATTAAAAAAAATGTTTTGATGTGTTATTGCCTATATGCAAGGGGAGCTTAACATCTCTTCTACATATAGATTCATATTGAGTGTATCTTATATTGAGGAGCTTGACAACTCTTCTTCTTTATGTGATAAACGTGTATAGGGGGAGCTTCACATCTCCTCTTATGCATTGCATATTATGCGTTATGTGAGTTAGGATTTGTCATCCCTTCTTCATGTAATGCATATATGTAGGGAAGTTAACTTAGCGTCTTCCTCTTCATGAATGTATATCGCATATATTCTTATTATTGATTTGTTTCATGTCACCCCTTTATTGATTCTTTGTTTCGAACAGAAAGGGGGAGAACATTGTTTTTACTTTAACCCCTTTGTTGATGATTGACAAAAAGGGGGAGAAGTATTTGGTATATATATGCATGTTTTTAAGGATTTATGTTTATGTTTTGTTTTGCAAATAGGAGAAAAAGAATTTGATGTGTTTCATGCTTGTTTATGCATGTTTATGTCCTTGTATTTGCATACATGTTTATGAGCATTCATTGTATATTTATTGTTTATTGCTATGCATGAGTTAAGGGGGAGCTTGTTTGAAGCTTAACTTTAATCCATGCATATATAACTCCATGAGTTTTGTCATCATCAAAAAGGGGGAGATTGTTGGCCCAGAGGCCTTCCACTCTAGTTTTGATGATGATTAACTCATGTAGTTATGTTTACTAATAATCTTGTGATGTTTAGTTTCAGATCTTTAATCAAGATATTAGTAGGTGATTAGCTTCAACAAAGGTGTTTTTGGAGCTATCACATGGTGATTCAAGAGCCCGAGCATCAAGATCATATATAGCACTCATTGGAGTCAAGCTCGGTGGATCACGGTTTGGATCGTGTCGACTTGAAGACGGAGATCGTCAAGAAGACTTCGGTACATAGTTTAGTTTTTATTTTAGATCCATATGTAAAGACTAGATAGTGTGATATGCTCAAGTTCACACACACACACACTTGTTTTAGTTTTCATGTTTATCGGTTTTCGGTTTTTGGTTTAACCGATCTTGTTTTTCATGAATAGATAGATTAAAAACAAGTTTACCTTGTTTTAGTATATTAGACTTGTTCTATATACATGCATGCTTCAACTACTTAGATAAACTTATTTTGATATGTCTATTCATGTGTTTAGGTTTTGTATTTTAACAAAACTTGTTTCTGGATTTATTGTCAAAAAAACTATGATATATATCTTTATATGTATATTGGATGTTTATCCATATGCAACATGCTTCAAAGTGTTTAAGTATCATGTTTTTGTATTTGAATGAGTTTTGGAAAAATCGGATTTCCATTTGAAAAATTCAAGTTTAGAAAAATACGGTTTTTGGTTTTCAGAAATATTTTCATAACACAAAAATGGTTCAAATTGTTTGAAATTTGTGTTGAAATTTTTCACACAAGTTTGTATTTCAATGTATTATGATAAAACTATTTTTGTGAATTTTTAGAGTTTTTATGGGATTTTTTAGGAATTAAAAAATCAAGTTTTTAAGTCCCTTATAGCAGCCTGCTAGGCTCTGGCGGTCGACCGGACCGGTCGACCGTACCCAGAGTCGGTCGACCGGACCGGTCGACCGACGTGCACAAAACGTGCACGCTGGCTAGCCACTTGAGCCGGTCGACCGGGCGCTTGACTGACTGCAAGTACCCCACTCTCGGTGGGGGCGGTCGACCGAGCGGTCTACCGGCCAGAGAGCAAATTGCTCTCTGGATTGGGACGGTCGACCGGGCGGTCGACCGGAGGCTCCAACGGTCAAAATTTTGACCGTTGGCGGTCGACCGGGCCGGTCGACCGCCAGCCTCCAGGGCTGAAATACAGCCCCAACGGCTAGTTTTTGAGGAGGCTTATAATACCCCATTGAGAGGTGTTTTTCTTTAAGTTTTTAAGAGCCAAAAATTTGCATTCTTCTGGAGTTTTATTACAAGTTTTTAAAAAGAGTTTTTAGAGCTTCAAAGTTTTCATCTTCATTTGTTTTTAGGGTTTGGAAAAATCAAAGAAAATTTGGATTTGGGATATTTGCTTAGTTCTTCATTTCTATCAAATACAAGTTGTTTTCCCAAATACTTTTCTTTGTGTTTTTGTTTCTAAACTCTTAGTTTTCCATACTCGAGCTATCATTCTATCCTTTCTATAGGATCCTTGTTTTTGTGGAGAAGAAGGTGTTTGTGGTTGAGATATACCACCAAGTGTTATACCCTTTCATTTGTTGTATCCCTCTTTGGTAGAGGTTGATTGTGGAATGTGGTTAGCTCCCTCTAGTGTGAGGTGGAGTTGGTGTTGGAATCCCTCAAGTGTGAGGTGGATTGTGATTGTGTGGCTAGGTGCCTACCCCTCTTGTGTGAGGTGGTGGTTGAGTTGCCTCGGTGGAGGTTGTATTGTTTGAGAGAGGAGTTCGGTACTCCTAGTTATTGTATTACCCCAAAATCTTCAGTGGAGGTTCCCTGTGTGGGAGTCCTAGGTGGACAAGTTAGTGGATTGGAAATCCTTCTCGGTGAAGGCGGGACGTAGAGCTCGGTGCTCGAACCTCGAAACAAATCTTGTTGTTTGCGTTTGATCCATTGACTCTAAACTCTCTCTCTCTCTTTATTTGTGCCTTACATCTATTCATATTGCTCATTCATATATTATATGCTTGGCTCGTTTGTGTGTGCCTCACTTGTGCTTAACCACGAGACCTTCATATAGCGCCTCAACTCTTATTCAGAGGAATCAAGAGGAGTTAGTCCAGAGCCCTTCACCGGGAATTCGGCTACACTCGTGGGTTGCATTAAGTGTAGTTGCAATTAAGTCTTAATTTCCTCATTTAGTTCATTAGATTAGTCCTACACCTATTCACCCCCCCTCTAGGTGTACTCTCAGGTCTCATATCCCCATATGTCTTGACAGAGCACACACCTACATTACAAGAATTGGGTGTGTTCTTAGGTGCCCACATTTTTTGGATCCTTGGGGTTAGTAGCATGTTTAGGAGCCCACGTCAAATGAGAATAGAAAGAATAATTATTTTTAATATCACACTGAGTACTAATATGTCCATGCTCTAGGCAATAAGTAAAAATAATCCTAGATTTGTAATTATTGAAGTGTATATTATACTTATCATGCCTTCTATTGTATGTGTATCTATTGGTGTGATATCTCTTGGCATGATTTTTATTGTGGGTGAATGAGTTATGTAGTTTTGCATGCACGTGTGAAGTGGTAGCACGTGATGTGGGTAATTTATCATTCAACTCTTTCACTTTAGTCTTCAAAGAACTATTTCTTTCTCTAGATTCTCAAGAATGCTTTTGTTAGACTCAATTTTGGCAATGTGGTCATCTTTTATCTTGATCAATTCATCAATTTTACTACTACAATATGCATGCTCTTTCTTGATACTAGAATAGCATTTTCTCAATTTTTTGAATTCTTTTTCTAATCTTCTTAATCATCCTCAAGTTCTTCAAAAGTAATAATATCTTCGAATTTGGATATTACCTCGGCTTCATTAGCCATGAAGCAAATGTTGTTGTCCACTATTCCTAAGTTAATCGTTTCACTTTGATCGGAGTCGCTTGGTTCAGATTCCTCCTAACCAATGTACAAGGCTTTGTTCATTTTTATCTTATTATTTTTCTCCTTGAGCAAAGGGAAATCCTCCTTCAAGTGCCTCGGGTTGTTGCATTCAAAGCACATGGTAGACGGAGCTTCTTCTCTTCTATGAGTTGGCTTCCGTTGGGGTCTTCTCTTGAAAAAAATTCAAAATCTTTAACTAACATTTAATTTTACTTTGCTTCACTTGGCTAGTATCCTCATGGGTAATTTCAAGGTAATCCCATAATTCTTTAATACATGTTAGATTCATAAACTTATAAAATTCATTTTGGGTCAAACCATTTATTATAGTACCAAGAGCTCTAGAGTTTAGATTGGCTAACTCTAAACCCTTATCACTCCATTCGGATATTGATTTGGCTTTATTGGTGCCTTCCACTACTTTGGTTGGCGCCTCTCTTCAATCATACCCCATATTTTTCACTCTAGAAATTGAGTATGGATCTTCATACAAAGCTTCCAATACGCATAGTTTTGTTCCGTTGATCAAGGATGGTTTATTATTATAACTTTCCTTCTGGAGTTCATATTCTTGTAGGTTGCTATGGATAACTCTAGGATGTTAGTCATATATATTAAGTGAGCAAGCTCTGATACCAATTGAAAGTCTAAAAGACAAATCTAGAGAGGGTGAATAGGGTCTAAAACTAAATATATCAAATTAATACTCAATTTGATTGGATGCACAAGATTACCTAGAGGCTTCTTCTCTAGAATTTCAACTAATATCTATTGTAGCTTCCTTTCTGGGTAAAAACTTAGACTTTTTACAACCAACTTCCTTTCCTATAAGAAATCTGGACCTTAAAAACCACTTTCTTTCTGGGTAGAAGTTAGACCTTCACCAACCCCCTTCTCAAATGGTTAGATTTTCTCACAAACAAATAATCACAACAAGAGTTTTGTTCTCTTTACAAGATGAGAACCAATGTAGCTCCAATATCGAGAGAGAAAAATTACAATTTGAGGCTCTACTGGGAAGAAGAATCAAAATAAGTAAAGCTTGGCACTTTTAAATCTAAATGCTTGAGAAATAAAACTTGAAAGTTTAGATCTAGAATCTAAGTTAATTTTTGAAGAGATTGAGATTAAAAAATAGAAGTTGAATAGCAAGTCTCAATCATAACAATAAGCACACTTTGAACCACCTTTGAAAGAGTTGAAGAATAAGCTTGTGAGAGTGAAAATTTGCTTTGAAAATCTTTGAGTGAAAAGGTATAGAGAATTTTCTCAAATGTTTATCAAAAGTTATTGAAAGAGTGTTAAGAACTAGTATTTATAGAGAGGAGAAAGTAAGAGGGCGTGAGAATAAGTTCTCCCCAAATTTCATGTCAAAATCCGCTCAAAATCAAAAGTTGCATCAAATAGGAATAGGGTATCGCAGATCCCACAGAAATAAGCCTAGGGCTTGTGCATACCTGACAGGAATAAACATGAGGAGTAGGAGTGCCAGCACACCCCACGGAATCCCTGGTGGCTGCCAGGAGATCCATCAAGTATGTGACCACGCGTGACACGATATGACCGCTATAAACATGAAACTATTCGAGACTCGTCAGTTTACCCCAAACCCGGTGCAAGTTATCTTATTTATAATTTATTATATAATTATCAATTTACGGGAATATCATGAGCAGGACAAGTTCAAGAATTCAGGAGTACATGAGTATATGTTTAACAGGAATACAAGTCGCTATATATAATACAAGATAACAGGTACAGGAATCTCGTAAATGTGATAATCACAAGTCAGGTGTTAACATGACAGGTGGCAGGTGATAAGTGATATCATAACAGGGGGCAGGTGATAAGTAGTAGCATGTAAGGTGTCAGGTGGTAACACATCAGATGTCAAGTGATACAGGCAGGTGTCAGGTAATAACATGTTGATGTCAGAAAATAGACGATAAGGGTTTGCACATCAAGAGAAAACATGTCATGTGATAGCATAACAACTAAGGACAATCAAGTGGAGCTTAAGCAGTACTGGAGGCGCGGACAGCAAACAGTGTTTAGTTACTTGAGCGCTTGACAGAGCTACTGGAATGACTCTGCTTAAAAGGCGAGTTTAAAATCTGGCAGAGTTTCGCCTAGACGAATCTAGTGGTAAAGTGTTGAGCGCTAAGCATGCCTAACAGGCGTAAGTAGAAAGTTCAGAGGACTTTAATAAATCTTAGAGAGGTTAAGCCCGGAAATAAGCAAACAGGTGTATAACTAGACCGTGCCTGACGAGACTACGCAATTAAACTCGGCTCGCAGACACACGGATAGCTATTAAAACCCAGGGATTTGAGCAAAACGGGAGCGTAGTAAGTCGTGCCTGATGAGATGTCCAATAGGCTAATTACACAGTCACACGGCTTAATTAGGCTCCCCGACGAAACTAGGAAACCCTGAAGGTTTAGCCCGAAAGCTAATATAGAACCACAGAGCGGTTAAGCCTGGAGGCTGTATAGGTACCTATAGTAGGTGTTAGTGTCGAATACACGCATATAATAAAGCAGTAATAGAGAACATCACAAGCATGACATATGTACAGGAAGTAAACTACCCTAGTATAGGCATCCGTCACAGTCATAATACATGTACAGTCCTAGGCACTCGGCCATATACAAATATAAGAGCACATCCCAATACAAAATACGAATACAATCCCAAAATATAAAATAAAATACAAGTCGACCTGATGAAGTGGGAAACCCAATAAGAAGGCGAGGACACTCGCCTAAAATGCGAAAAATGCCGTGAAATCCCTGATCTCCAGAACTCCAAGTAACAAACGCGTGAATGCGTTCAAATAATAGAAAATATTATATATATATATATATATATATATATATATATATATATATATATATATATATATATATAACGAGAGGGGAGTTATGGGATCAAAGGAAAGAGAATGCTGGGATCATAAACGTGGGAGTCACGTCACATGAAAGTCGTAAACGTGAATGACACATTACGCAGATATGAAGCTTCGCGTTGTGAAAGCTAAAACGCGAAGGTCGCGTTTACAAGCTAAGAGAGACTTGGATGCAGAGTGAGTTCCGCGTTCAATAGCCAATGCGAGAGAGAGAGAGAGAGAGAGAGAGAGAGAGAGAGAGAGTGAGAGAGAGAGATAGAAAGAATATGCAAAGAAAGAGAGAATGCAGGAGAGAAATGAAGAGGCAGGGAGAGAGTGTCTGAGAGATTGAGAGAGAGTGTGAGAGCAAGGGAGCAAGAGAGAGTGAGATAGAGATAGAATGAGGAGAGAGCAGGTCAGGATCAGTAGGGAAGAAAGAAAAAAGAAAGAAGGAAAGAAAGAAAGAAAGAAGGGAGAAAAGAGAAGGAGGGAGAGGAAGGAAGGAGAGAAGGGGGTAGGCCGGCCAGGCGGCACCGCCTGCGAGGTCGGCGGCTACTAAAGGGCAAGTGGGGCCCGATGGAGGAGTGGAAGGAAGTGGAAGGGTTTACGTGGTGGTGCAAGTGTAGTTGGAATGGTGAAAATGGAGTTTGTCAAAGTGGCGTTTCAGAAGGCGAGGAATGGCTAGGATGGAAGAGTATGGCTGGGGAGGAAGTTTGGTGGAGGTGGTGGTGGACTCGGTCGTGCTGGTGGTGGTAGAGATGGTGGAGAAGATGATGGTGAGAATGGGTTGTTTGCTGATTGATTAGTCTCTAATATTGCATAATTTTTATCACATCTACACATTTATTTTATATAAAATACTGCTAATAATAGTTTACTTGTGTGATTCTAAGTCCATGGTGTGCAATGAAGAAGAAGACCATAAATCACCATTTAATGGGTGATTAAAAGCCTATAATATAGCCATTGACCTTGGAGAGCAGTTTCGTCAAAACCAGAGGCCCAAAATCAGAAACCGGGATATGCAGCTGACAGGGGGACAAGCGGGCAGTGCGTAGCAGGCGACGCTGCACGCGCCGCCCAGGACAGCCGCAGAAAAGCGGCCTGGGCTGCGTTTTCGCAGCTCTGGTGTGGAGCCGCGCGCCAGGATTTGACACGCGGCTCCGTACCCGTACCCTGGTGCCCAATTTTGCCCATAAATACCCTGGGGTTTTCCAGAGCCCAGAAAGAAGAGTTTTTGAAGTGTTTTTAGGCTAGTTTTTAAGGGTTTTCCCTTGTTGTAGTTTAGTGTAGTTTAGTTTAGTTCTTCTTCTTCTTCCTCCTTTGTATCTTTCATTCTTGTAGATCTTGTAATAAGAAAGAGAGTAGTACATGAGAGAAAAGCAAGAGTGCTTGTAATGGAAGGTGACAATCTATGAAAGGTTCTCTCTTTATCTCTCCTTGTTTTCTTCTTTCTATCCTTTTACATGTTTAGCTAATTTTCTCTCATGACAACTAACTACTAACCACTAACTTGCTAAATTCTAACTTGATAATCCACATGAATCTAATAGGCTCTACTTGGCCTTGCTCTTGTAAGAGTCATTGATGGCTCATGATGATGGATTTTAATACTCTAACATCCTAACTCTCTAACAAGCTAACATTATTTTATTCTATGCTTATTCTTATTTAGTTTTGATGGTTTAAGTGTAGCTTGCACTTGTTGTGTTGAGTTTGGATGTGAAAGTTATCGCATGGGTCATACTTTGAAACGCTCTTGAGCCAAGGACTAGTGATGGCCAAGGATACATGTGAGGCAACTATCACTAAGAGGTTAGTATGGTTAGTGGAGCCATTAGTAGTTAGTAGCCATGAGTTTTGTTTCTCTTTTTACTTTATTTTACATATATCTCAAAACTCACAAATATTTTTTTCTATGTTTCCCACTTCTTTGTTTTCATCGTACTTCTCTTTTCATTCTTTATTTTCTTTTCTTTTCATTCTTTCAAACATTGAAGAACTTTTAACACATACGTGAACATTTCGGTAAAACTTCTATTGCTTTCCGTCCTTGTGAATTCGACTCGTTTTAGCCTCAATGCTATAATGGAAGTATCGAGGAAGCCAAAGCACACACTTTAAATCTTGATTTCAAAATATACACTTTTTGTGCGTGATTTTTCCCTGATCAAATTTTGGCGCCGTTGCCAGGGATGAGAACGGTTTGATTTCACCTTTTTTTTTAAACTTTCTTCTTTGATTTTGGTGTGCAAGTCAAATTTTTAGCATTGTAGAAGTCCATACTTACTCTTGTGTGGTTGGGTAATTCTTGTATAGTTTTATATTCTGTTGCTAATATTTGTTACATGTGCACTATAATAATTTAAGAACTAAAATATAGAAATTGGATGCTTTAAAACGGTTTAGACATTTGCATTTAGGCACGTGTCAATTTTCATTCTAATATACTGTATTTTATTCTTCTGTTGTGGTGATCTTGACGGAGGTGTACATATTGTATTGCATATAGTTAGGACAAACACGTAGGTGATTTACTCTCTTTGTGTGTTCATTTTTATCTATATTGCACACTTGCGCAAATTGAACTTAAGGGTAAAACCCAATACAACATAAGGTGGAGAAGTTATTACCCTCCCTTGGCCCATAAATCACCTCCTCACTCACACAACCCAAGCCTAAATAAAATTTGCTAGACATTGGCCCCTAGGGACATCTCGAACTCATTTAAGAGATTGATCTAAGGGGGGAGTTGTCAGAAGTTGACTCTTATCAAATCGGTGTCTAAGGTTGGGGATTGAGAGGCGAAACCTCGAAGAACAGTGGTTTGACATAATTAGGCCCGTTGCTCCGACACAGATACCTCACACTGATCTTGCTTCTATCTTGCCGATTAACTTGTGGTCAGATTCTGACAATGTACCCCCGGTGGACAATCTAACTAGTTAAGAGTCGTCTAGGTCTAAGTCAACCTTAGCATAGGCTTGTTTTCTTTTTCTTTTTCTTTTTCTTTATTTGTTTGTTTGTTTGTTTATTTCTTTTTTGTATATTGTGAAATGGATTTTAATAACAATAATTCTTTCAATCATAATATGAATCTATATTTCACCCCGATCACATTTGACTTGAATAACTCCAACCCGGCTATGTACAACATGAACTAACCATTTATGCCGAGTTGGGATTATCCTACTCAATATGACCCATATTCCCAATCCTATGACTATAATTTTCAAAATAACTTTCACTCTTCACAGAGTTCATGGGGATTCACCTCCCCCGAGTCAAATTTTCAACCACATTGTCCACAATTTTCACAATATTTATTCCCCGATTCTGCTTCATATCCTCCTTTTCCTGAACCACCAATTGAAGATAAATCATCGTTGCAAAGGACTTTGGAAGAAGCAATAGAGGCCCAAAAATAATTCTAAAACATGATGGCCTGATCATGTCCACAAAATTTTCAAAATTCATATAGTTCTTTTTCAGAACCAATCAAAGAAAAATTATTGTGGAAAAAAACTATGAATTTCGTACATGACACCAAGCGAATAATACAAAATATGAATAAGTTACCATCAAATGTTCATATGACTCAAGAATCGTGTCATTTTAGAAATCCTGCTTCAATTTCATCATACCAACCTAAACTTGACCACATCAACCTCTTGATAGTTTGGCAAGTTATCTATTTTCTAAAATTGAACTTGAAGATGAATGTGAACCTGAGCTTCAATTTAGCGATTCGAGTCCAATCCTTGAATCAATATCGATTCCTGTAGTGTTACCTAAACTAAATAACGTTCTTGAGCCAGTTTTGATTCCCATAATTCCTGAACTTAAATCAATCATTTCACTTATTCTCATTCCTTCCGTGGACGAAAATCAAGATTCAATCTCATTACATCCATTTGAACTTACCCAAAATTTGAAAACCACATTGACATTTTGGCAAGTTATCCTTTTTTTGAAATTAAACTTGAACTTGAAAGTGATCCTGAACCTCAAGTTAGTGATTCCATTTCACTTTTTGACTCAATAATGATTCTGGTATCTTTACCAGGTTTTTTCTCTATTTCGGAGTCAACATTGAATCATGTACTAGTACACTATGAAATTGAATCATCAATATCTTATGATCACACTTCATTGATGGGAAAAGTATGTGAACATCAATTCTATAGTTTGGACCCAATTTTTGAACCAATTTTGACTCTCATTGTTGACTCTCGACTTGATCAGAGTCAAATTCCCGAGTCGAAATCGGTTTTTGTTCCTGTTCTATTTGAGTCCAAATCAATCATCTCCCAAACTCACACTTCATTGTTGGACAAGGATGTTGAAGAAAATGACTCAGTAATTATTTTTAAAAATTAAAAATTGGATGGGAGATATTTTTTCAATCAGATCATATAGTTTTTCAACATTTTACTGGGTCTTATTAGAGAGGTCACTGGTGGGTTCTTTCAAGATCCACATTATCTTAATTGGGCCACATTTCGTGGACTAATTAGACCACCACCGGAGCCACCACTATGAGGTAATTTTTCTTACATTCACATTTGTTTCATATATATACACATTCACGATGCATTGAGGACAATGCATGAGATAAGTGTGGGGGAGGGTTTACTAACGTAGGTTAGTTTTAAATTTTCTTTCTTTTACACTTCTTTTTAGGAACTTTTTAAAATTTTCTTTTGTATTAAAACTCTTTTCTTTTCTTTTTACAAAACATTTTGACATAAGAGAAATAGTTTTGATTTATTTTTAAAAGAAAATTAAGATTATCTTAGGAATTAGGAAGACCTAAAATTATGAAATTTTAAACCGAGTCAAAATAATAGATCTTATTTAAATTTTATGATAAGAAAATAAGATTTAGAAGATAATTTGATCTTGAATATTTTGCCTTAGATTTATGCACTTCACACTTACACAATTTTTAGGATTGAAACAAAGAATGAACATGTCATATATATATATATGAGAGAAATGTAAATCAGCTGACACAGGAGGCAACTCCCTCCTATGTCGCACTCAAAAATCAATTTTCCGAGTGAATTTTCAAGATCCGACCGCACATTATCATCTTCATATTCTAAGATATATACATATAAAAAATCAAGTGATTTGAAGTTTGTTTACTCCATTTTCTTTGGGTTCAAACATTACGGTTTTTTAACAATAGAACAAATGGAACGATTAGATCAATGAGTAAACATATTTCAAATCACTTGATTTTTTATATGTGTTTATTTTAGAATATGAATATGATAATGTGCGGTCGGATCTTGAAAATTCACTCGAAAAATATGATTTTTGAGTGCGACATATGAGGGAGTTGCCTCCTGTGTCAGCTGATTTACATTTCTCTATATATATATATATATATATATATATATATATATATATATATATATATATATATATGAGAAAAATGTATATCAGCCCGCGGGCTGAGAGTACTCTCTCAGCCTGCGGTGACGTGGCTCAATTTGTCACCTCAATAACTTGCGGCCCGCTTATAGGAAGAAGTTAAATTACCAAATACCCTTATGAAAAGCTACTTTTTCTTTAACTTTCCTTATTGTTTATTATTTTTTGCCTAAAAGGCAATTTTTGGAGCGTACGTTGTCAGACTTGTTTATTATTATTTTTTCTCCCTTTCTTTTGCCGCTCTTTATATGATTTAGGTTATTGATTATAAATTATTTTTTCCCCCTATTTCCTTACCTCTCTTTGTCAGATCTAGGTTCTCCTATATAGTTTAATTTTTTGTGTATATAATGTAGACAGAGACTTTGGTCGCAGTGTACATGGTTAATTGCGACCAAGGTCGCAATGTTGTTATTGATAAAGAGGGCCAGCATCTGCAATCTAGGGTCGCAATACAATGACAGCGACTTAGGTCGCAGTACATTAGGTAGGTGTTTCCTTTATATTAACACGCATATGTTGTTATTGATAAAGAGTGCCAGCATCTGCAATCTAGGGTCGCAGTACAATAACTGCGACTTAGGTCGCAGTACGTTAGGTAGGTGTTTCCTTTATATTAACACGCATAGCGACCAAAGTCGCAGTGTTGTTGTTGATTAATACTAAAGACCAACAACTGCGACCAAGATCGCAGTGTATTTTATTAAGACTCGGCCAACAACTGCGATCAAAGTCATATATATTTTAAAAAAAAGTATGATTGCTTTAATTTAAAAAAAGTCATATATATCATTCATTTTAAAATTAACCTTAGAAAACAGATTCATATATATTTAAAAAAAACAAAATACAATTTTTAAACTTCTAATCCTCGTCATCACCATCGTAATCAGATTCGTCGTCAAGAGTATGACCGCTTTCGTCTTCCGTATCGCTTTCCGTCCCTTCCACCTCTTCAGCGACAATCTCCTCTTCGCTTTCTTCCTCTTCATGTAAGTATTTGGTTCATCAATGAACTCTCAGAACGGGTCGTCTGTATCAAGCTCATCCTCTGACCCGTAGCGAGGCATCGCTTCAGAACTATACATCCAATCATCATTAGATGATTGGCTTCTTTCCGGTGAAGAGGGTGGAGAAGACATTTTTGTATCTATTTCCAAACAGTGAGAGTAACTAGTTTCAGCAAAAACAATTAATTATGTTTATAATCCTTTGCTGATGACCCTTTATATATTTGTAATCCCGAAATTCCAAAAGGTTTAAGCTCTCAAACCACGTGAATATCTCCCAAACTTATTTTCTACCTTTTCCCAAAAATTGTATACTTCCTAGGTGACTGTTCAGTTATCTAAAACAGTTTAAAAGTTAATACACTATAACTTTAAATTACTTTGAACTCCGAAATAGTACATTATTGCGACCATAGTCGCATTGGGAACTGATAAATGATTAACTGCGACCATAAATTGTCAACCGTTAGTCATCAAATACTGTCCTTCGTATAATTTTTGAATGTTTTGTCCGATCCTCCTATGAACAATTAAATTGGTGTTTACATATATTATGCGACCATGGACTGCGACTATGATCGCAGTACCGCGACTATGATCGCAGTACTTAACGAGAGTGATAGTATAATCACAGTTTACGTATTATTTTATATTTTTTGTTCTTTATTTTGTGAATGTTGTCTGATCCTCCTATGAACAATTAAATTGGTTTTTACATATATTATGCGACCATGGACTGCGACTATGATCGCAGTATCGCGTCTATGGTCGCAGTATTTAACGAGAGTGATAGTATAATCAAAGTTTACGTATTATTTTTATATTCTTTTTGTTCTTTATTTTTGACTGTTGTCTGAATAAGGACTGATTCTATAGTCGCAGTTCACCGTATCTTTTGTCTCAGCCGCCTATAACGTATGAATTATTTTTAATTATTGCATCCGTAGTAGGACTGCGACTATGGTCGCAGTGTTTAAGAGCAGCAGTCGCAGTTTGGATATGTAATTAAAAGAGCTTATAAGTTATTATAGTGAGAAAGAGACCTTACAAAAAAATAGAATTAAAAGCTTTTAAAAGAAGACAAAATATAATTTAATATCAGAAGATCAGAAAATCCTAATCCTCGTCATTATCACCATCATAAGCAGATGCATCGTCTTCATTCTTCTGCTCTTCCTCTTCATCACTTATTTCCTCATCATCTTCCTATTTTTGAGGTTTTTTTTGTTTCACCGATGAACTCTCAGAATGGATCGTCTCTATCAAGCTCTTCGTCTGACCCGTTGCTAGGAAGCGAGCCTACAGCATCAGAGGACATGCTTTCATCAAGCATGTCTCCGTCAAGTGGCAGAGGAATAATGTCTTCCTCACTAACCCACATGAAATCTTCATTATCCTCATGAATAGGAGGATCAGTTAATACATTATTTGATGTAGTGAGATAGTCAAAAGGAGTGAAGTCCAGACTGGTATCAGATTCACTAGAATATCCTGAAGACAAAAGACCGGTAGGGGAACGATTGAAGTTGAAATCTAAGTGTTCAGAGGAAGAAGATGGGGAAGACATGATTCAAGAATGAATTTTTTTTTGGAAGTTTTTGAAATCAAATTGAAAAGGAAGAGCAAAAATATAGTTTTTAGGTATGAGATAATATATTAGTAACAAGCATTATATAAAGGTGAATATTGTGGAAGAACATGAATAGTAATAATAATTGTTACAGGTGATGGTTGAGTATGGTAAGAAGTGGTAAAAAAATAAATATTTAATTGAAGATTTATTGCGGGAGAATCCGAAGTACAAATTAACTTTTTATAGAATTGTTTGCCTATATCTTTAGATTACGTATGGTGCACATCTTTCCTTTCTCCAGATTAACATTAGCGCATCTCTTTTTTTCTAGACTGTTGTTGTATCATTGTAGAAAGAATATTAATTACTTCATTTAATTCAGTGTAATTAATATAGTAATTTTTATAAGATTTGATATACGCGAATTGATCTCAGGGTCGCATGGCTAATCCACCCTAGTCGCATATTAAAAATCTTTTACATAAGGCATAGGAAAGAAGATTGCGACTTTGGTCGCAGTACTGAAGGAGGTCGCATTGTTGTATGATAGAATGCGACTAGGATCGCAGACGTTATATAAAGAAGTTTTGTTATACAATAACTGCGACTAGTGAATGCGACTAGGGTCGCAGACGTTATATAAAGAAGTTTTGCTATACAATGACTGCGACTAGTGATTGCGACTGTGTCGCAGTTGTCATATAAAATTGAAATTATATTGTATTAGGTCGCATAATAACGTTTTGTTATACTATAAGTGCGACTAGTGACTGCGACTGTGTCGCAGTTGTTATATTGTATTAAGTCTGCGACCATGGCATGTTTTTTAAATTTTCAATGTTTATGCTTATTTTACATTATATTGATCCAATTTTTTTTAATTATATTTTTTGATGTATTAAAATTACGAATTTTATAACTGTAGATATATTCAACTGAAATTTTGTTTGTTCATGACTTTATTCCACTTTAGAATTAAAAAGGGGTATTTCTGTCAATTTGTTTCACGATTGTTTAGGCGGAATTTTTTTAATTTTTTGGCGCCAACACACTGCGGCCGATGTGTGGCATATATTCAGCCATGTCCTGCCGGCTGAGAAACTCTCTCAGCCTGCAGGCTGAGGTACAGTAACCCCTATATATATATATATATATATATATATATATTATATATATATATATATATATATATATATATATATATATATATATATATATATATAATGAAATGATGATAAAATCACTTATTGAAGTTGGGTAATTATGTCTCAGGAAGTATGATTATTCAGACCTAAAACGGTGGACAAAAAAATAAAATAATCCCATTTAGTTTTGTGGCCTTATTTACTCGAGTCCTTAAGCCCGAGGAATGTTTTCTCATCTGGTGCCCTGAGATCATCTGGTTTGGGAGTCACCGGCTAAAGGCTCACTACCCGGATAATAAGAAAGCTTAAGAAAACTAAGAAAAGAAAAAAAATTTATATATATATATATATATATATATATATATATATATATATATATGTACACAAATCAATAGCATGAATGTTTGAGTCGATATCCCAAAATCTTCACAGTTCACAAAGTGCATATTTTTCTAAGAGTTTTATGAAAGATTAAAGAATCAATTCAATTTTAATTCTTACATTCAATTTATAGCAAGATTTTGCATTTCGACTTAGTTTAAGGAAGAATAATTTCTGGTTAACCTATGACCTTGGATCACTTATATTTTTGAAAAAATACTTTAACACTTTTCTCTATTTCAAAATGCGTTTTCAAAAATACTAACATTTGATTTCTTTCTTTATAGATTTTGTGGGTGTAATCCGCTAAAAACCCTCAGGAGATAAAACTCCTCCTCTAGGGGAAACCTAGAGGTTTAACGGCTTGTTGCACATGCTCAATGCAATCGCGTCACCTGCGAAATTGGTGTAATAATTTTCTTAGTTCTTTTTGTTTTACTCGGGACGAGCAAAAGATAAGTGTGGGAGTGTGATTAGTCTCTAATATTGCATAATTTTTACCACATCTGCACATTTATTTTATATAAAATACTTCTAATAATGGTTTACTTGTGTGATTCTAAGTTCATGGTGTGCAATGAAGAAGAAGACCCTAAATCACCATCTAATGGGTGATTAAAGGCCTATAATATAGCCATTGACCTTAGAGAGCAGTTTCGTCAAAACCACGGGCTCAAAATCAGAAACCGAGATTTGTAGCCGACAGGGGGACAAGCGGGCAGCGCGCAGCAGGCGGCGCTGCGCGCGCCGCCTAGGTACAGCCGCGCGCCAGGATTTGATACGCGACTCCGTACCCGTACCCTGGTGCCCAATTTTGCCTATAAATACCCTAGGGTTTTTCAGAGCCCAGAAACAGGAGTCTTTGAAGTATTTTTAGGTTAGTTTTTAGGGTTTTTCCTTGTTATAGTTTAAGGTAGTTTAGTTTAGTTCTTCTTCTTCCTCCTCCTTTGTATCTTTCATTTCTTATAGATCTTGTAATAGGAAAAAGAGTAGTACATAAGAAAAAAGCAAGAGTGCTTGTAATGGAAGGTGACAATCTATGAAAGGTTCTCTCTTTATCTCTCCTTGTTTTCTTCTTTCTAACTCCTTTTACTTATTTAGCTAATTTTCTTTCAGGTAACCAACTACTAACCACTAGCTTGCTAATTTCTTACTTGATAATCCACATGAATCTAATAGCCTCTACTTGGCCTTACTCTTGCAAGAGTCATTGATGGCTCATGATGATGGATTCTAACACTCTAAAAACTCTCTAACAAGCTAACATTAATTTATTTCATGCTTACTCTTGTTTAGTTTTGATAGTTTAAGTGCAGCTTGCACTTGTTGTGTTGAGTTTGGATGTGAAAGTTATCGCATGGGTCATGCTTTGAAACGCTCTTGAACCAAAGACTAGTGATAATCAAGGATACATATGAGACAACTATCACTAAGAGGTTAGCATGGATAGTGGAGCCATTAGTAGTTAGTAGCCATGAGTTTTCTTTCTCTTTTTACTTTATTTTAGGTATATCTCAAAAATAACAAATATATTCTTTTCTATATTTCTCACTTCTTTGTTTTCACCGTACTTCTCTTTTCATTCTTTATTTTCTTTTCATTCTTTCAAACATTGAAGAACATTTAACACACACGTGAACATTTCGGTAAATCTTCTATCGCTTTCTGTCCCTGTGAATTTGACTCGTTTTAGCCTCTATGCTATAACGGAAGTATCGAGGAAGTCAAAGCACACACACTTTAAATCTTGATTTTAAAACATACACTTTTCGTCGGTTCCCCCCGATCAGTGATGAAGAAGGAGGTTGGTGATGGTATTGTTGTAAGAAATATGGAGTAAGTTAGGTGGCTTGTTGAAGAGTGAGAGAGGTAGGAGATGGTGGTGAGGCTCCCCGGCCATAGGCTGGCCAATAGGGCACAGGTGTTGCTAGTGCTACCATTGGTTGAAGGAAAAAGAAGGAGAAGGAAAGAAAATGAAAAAGAGGGAGAGAGAAAATGATATGCTTATATATAGGAGTGGGGGCCTAATAATAGAGATCTGCGTCTCCCTATAAATAAGACCCGCATCTTATTCAATACAGACCCGTGTCTAGCTTGATTAGAGCCCAGACGTGAGGCTCAGGTCCGCGTCTCAGATGCTGGAGCTTCGCGCTTGCAGAGGAGAGAGAAAGAGTGGGAGATGTAACAAATGGTGATTTTGATTGATTGAGAAAGGAATTAAATGAAGGAGAGAGGGGATCTCTGCGTCTCATAAACCAAACCTGCGTCTGGTTGAGTTGAGCTCAGATGCGGGATTGAGGTTCGGTCTAGGTACGAGCTGTATACTCGACATAAATGAGGAGAGAAAAAAGTGGTTGGGATATTTATTGAGTGACCGAGAAATTTTGAGAATTTGAGGGAAAAGAAAGAAAAGAAAAGGAAAGGGAATTTTATGAGTGGATAAAAAATTAAAAAATAGAAAATAAAAGAAAAATATCTGGATAAAATTCTGAAATCTGGGAAAACACCGAAAACTTTAGAAAAGTCTGAAAAATGAAGTAACTCAGAACGATTCTAAAAAATTCTCAAAAATAATAAATATTATATTAAGATATATGGTGAAATCAGACTTCAAAATTTAATTCCGTTTTCAAAATAAAAATCTTGAAACCTACCGGCAATATTTGTCAATACCAAATCCGGTAGAATTTTGATAAATTTAGAAAAATCTCCAAAATGCATTTAGATAGAAAATATGATTTTAAGAAATAATATGAAAGCAGTTTCTTGAAATTCAACTCCAGTTGTAAATTAAAAATCTGATAATCAATCAGCGGCACTAGTCGATACCGTTTTGAAGATTTTACGATTTAATTCAGAAAAATTTTACAAAATCATAAAAAAATAAAATATTAGAAAATGATGTTTGAAACTGAAACCAATCAAATCTGATTACCAAAAATATCAAATCGATCAGTATACTGGGATCAGGTTCCCGGTTCAGACTCGGGCTGATTCTGAATCCAGGAATCCAGATCTAATGCAAAACGATCACATAAATATTCATAAAACAAAAATAAATATAAAAAATAAATTAAAAATATGATCAAAAAATCAAAATACGCATCTTAGTTTCTTATTTAATATAGTCTGCACATACTGTCTAACTTAACAGTAAAAGGTTGATTGTAAATGTTAAAAACAGTTTAGACTTTGCATTTAGGCACGTGGCTATTTTATTATATTTTCTATTTAATGTTGAAGAGTGTTGGAGCCAAGGTACATGTGTATAGTATATAGTTTAGGAAACATATTTTGAGTGATGTATATTGCTTAAAGTGTTGCTTGTACACTGCACTAAACTGAAATAAGAGCACATCCTTAAATAAGATAAGGTGGGGAAGTCATTATCCTTTCTTAGCCCACAAACAATCTCCTCACTCACTAACCCAAACTTAACTTAAAACTGAGTAGACGTCGTCCCTAGGCGCATCTCAGACTCAATAGGAGACTGACCTAAGGGGAAAGTTAATTAGAATTTGACTCTTGCCAAATTGGTGTCAAAGGGTTGGGGATTGAGAGGCGAAACCTTGAAGGACAGTAGTTTGGCATAATTAAGCCCGTTGCTTAGTCATGATACCTTCCACTGGTCTTGCCCCTACCTGACCGATTAACTTGTGGCCAGATTCTGCAATATGCCCCCGTGGATAGTCTAACCAGTTAGGAATCGTTTAGGTCTAGGGTCTACCCTAACTTAAGCTAGATTTTTCTTTCTTTGTTTGTTTATTTGCTTGCGTGTTTTTATTTTTGACATCTTAGTGATATGGATTATAATCACAATTATTCCTATGCATATAATGATCCATACTTCACCCCGACCTCTTTTGACTTGGATATTACCATCCCGGCATATCATAATTTTAACCAACTAAGTATGACAGATTGGTCTTATTCGAATCAATATATGCCCCAGTCCCAATATTATGAATAAGACTGAAATAATCATCACCACACTTCACAGAGTCAATGGCGATACAACTCCCTCGAGTCATATTATCAACCACCATTCTAACATTCAGCTTCAAAATTTTCTAGTTATGATCAACTCAAAAAATCTGAGGTGACTAAGAGTATAGAAATCATGATTGAGTCCTACGAACAAAAACTAAAAATGATGGACTCATAATTCCCACAAAAATTTTAAATCCAAGATCCTTACTCTATTTTTCAAGTCTCACAACAAGATGAAGAACATAGGCACTTAGATAGGAGTATGAAAACCTTATTCAGCCCGAAAATTATTTTTCCCAATCTCTCAATAGGTTAGAAGCACAAATGAGTCACTTGATCAACATAGTGAAAAATAAGAATGAGAAAACTTTACCTAACACATGTTCGACCATTCCCAATTACCCTAACCATATTGATAGGAACGAAGAATCATGGTGTCTTGGAGACTTTGACCAAGATTTAATTTCACCACAACATCTTGAACTTGACCAATACCAATCCTTTGACAAATTGACAAGTTTTTCATTAAATGAGATTGAACTTGATTATGAATGTAAACCCAATCCCCAACTTTGTGATTCAATTCCAATTTTGAATCTATGTTGACTCTAGTATCCTTACCCAAGTTGGAAGCATTTCCCAAGCCAACACTGATTCTTGTATTTATAGATTTTGAAATTGAACCACCTCTTTTGGGTGCACATTTCATTGATGAGAAAAGAATGTGAGATTAAATTCTTTGATTTGGACTTAACTCTTGAACCAAAACCGACTCTCGAACCCAAAGTTGATTTTTCTGAGTTAGTATTGGTTCTCGAACTTATCATTCTTGAGCCCAAGTCAATCACTCCACCAAGTCACATTCTTTTGTGACATAGGTATAGACCATGATGGCTCCGTGATGATTTTCTAAGACTGGTCATGAAAAGAGAATAATTTTCATGATAGGATCTTTCATAATTCTATTCATATTGGGGACCGTAAATATGTAAATAGAAATGAGTTCAATAAAGGTGAGTTCTGTGAACCACCACATTATCTTGATTGGGTAGCAACGATTGACCCTTCCGACCACCACCACCACCTTAAGATAATATTTTTCTTCCCTTTCTTCTTTTTCATGCATTTATGCATTCATTCATACATTGAGGATAATGCATGAGATAGGTGCAGGGGAGGGTTCTAACATAACATAGGTTTTCTTTTTTATTTTAAAAAAATATAACATTTTCTTTATTTTTAAAAACTTTTTGAAAAGAGAAACAATATTTTGACCTATTTTTTGCAAGAGATTAAGTTAATTTTAAGGAATTTGAGAATCATAATTAGGATTTCTTATACTTGGTCAAAATGAAAGTATTTATTTAATTTCTAGGGTTAGGAAGAAAATTTGAAAAAATAATTTAGTTTTAATTTTTACCTTGACGAAATATGCATGCTTTAAATACTTACACGCTTAGGGTTCAAAAACAAAGATTCTTATGCCTTGTAAAAAAAAGAAATATATATATATATATATATATATATATATATATATATATATATATATATATATATATATATATATATATAATCATCTGATTAAGTTGGGTATTTGTGTCTCATAAAGCATAATTATTCACGCATAAAAGTGGTCCATATATTAAATAAAATATTTAGTTTTGTGACCTTATTTGCTCGAGTCTTTAAGTCCTTGGGTTGTTTTCTCATCTGGTGCCCTAACACCGTCCGGTTTGAGAGACACAGACTAAAGGCTTGTTACATGGGCAGATTCGAAAGCCTAATAAAATTATGGAATAAAACCACTATATATATATATATATATATATATATATATATATATATATATATATATATATATATATATATATATATATATATATATAAACAAGGCATAAGAGTTAGAGTTAAAGAATAGGTGTTGGGGTATGATCGGTCACTGATATTGCATATTTATCGTCATATTCTCATATTTATTGTTTAATAAATTTTGCTTTAATTATTTTTTTGTCTAATTATTTGCAGGGCCTTTACTAAAGGAGAAGGAAGAGAAAACGAGCCCAAAAACCCACTAAAGTTCAGATTAAATCAAAATCAAGGATTAGGGCAATTGTCAGCTGAAGATCAGAGCAAATCAGAGAAATAACACCAAATGGAAACCTGTTAAATTCGGATTTTGATTAATCCATTTCAATTAGCTGAATATCAACAGTGATATACATGAATTCAGAGCCCAAACTGAAAATCTATCAGGAGATTAACGCTGTTCGAGAGATCAGAGGCTCGCGCACTCTGGATGTGGTCATCCAGGCCGCGAAAACGCCGCATTTCCGCCGCATTACAGTTAAGATACGGAGAGCGTTTGCTCCGCCTATCTTCAGACGTTCTCTCCCGCTACGTTTTTACTATAAATATCTGCAAATTCATCTCCATCTTCACTCCCATGATGGATCCACTCTGGAACACCAAAGGAATCTGACAGGTACATCACCCCCACTCACATCGTAAATCAATACCAACATTCTCGACAAGCTATAGCACTGGATTACAAAGTTTTGGTAAGAAGGATCATATGCTCCGTTTTGGCCTCTCGCGTGGCTGGGCTGAGAGAATTAGATGGTCCCTAATCCAAAGCCAAAGGTTGGTTTGACTCACGCCGCACTCATTTTTAAAGAGAAGGCATCTATCAATCTGCTTGTATTTAGTCCGAAAACCTGTCGTGATCAAAAAATACTACGCAATCAGTTTTTTTTTAAACGAAAGCAGCCTATGAACTAACTTGTTTAAAGAAAACAGGAACAGTCATTAAGAGAGTCTGAACCATTCATCTCTTTCGAATTTTGTTTATGGGGTTGGTATATATTCATGTATGTTGCTCAAAGTGGGAATGTGAAAAGAGAGGGTATAAATGAGAGGTCAATTGTGGGCCATTGGAAGTGGACTGTTCCTCTTGTCCACTGGTGCTTGGGTGGGTGGCCTTTTAAAAGTTTTCAGAATGTTCTCCGATATGGTCTTTTTTAATATTGATGGATTCTTTGTTTGAGTGGGCAATTTTTTTTAAAATGAATCATCCTTTAAAATTTAATTTCAAGGAGGCCTCTTCAAAATTTAATTAACAAAATCGATTTCTGACGACCCACTTCGGTGCTATGTAGGCGTTGAACAGTTTCGTCTCGCCTGCATGGAGTTGAGGCGTGCGAGGTGAGAATTCTATGATCCGGATTTGACGAGGTTGGACCTAAAATTTTTTACAATTTTACTTCCGGGTTCGTCAAACCTGGACGTAAAATTATAATTTTAGGCCCGAATTTGGTAGAATCCAGACCTAAAAATAAGTTGATATTTACTCCACCCCCTCCCCCACTCCCCCACTAGGCCCCACCTCCCCTCCCCCTCCCCCTCTATCCCTCTGACCTCCTCTCCTTCCTCACCACCCTCGACCACAACAACCGCCATGCTCAAATCACAGCAGCAGCATCTCAACCACTTCTTTGACAACCTGGATTTGGGCTAGACCCAGTCCTTCGCCGACTCCCTCCTCTCCGCCCTTCGCCATCTTCTTCATCGGCGTTAACAGGTCCGGCTTTGTCGCCCACAAGCTCCCCAAGCCCTCACTTCCCCCAGCTTCGCTCGCTCTGCCTACCTTCCGCCGTGGACGCCCTCCTACCTGGCGACTTCCTCATCCTCATCTAGAAGTTTGGAACCTCTGATGAGCTCGAATCTTGACCATGCGCCCGTGCCAAGGGCGCTCGCATCCTCTCCATCATCTCTGTCGTCTGTAACCCCCTCGTCGCCCTCTGCGACACCAATGTCCACCTCCCCCTCCAGTGCGAGCTCTGACCCTGCGGCCTCGCTGATAGGTAGTAAAAAGTGCATAAATTTCAATACATTTACTATCACATTTTCATATTTATTCCTATAATTCTGCACATTTACTAATGTTTTATTATTTATTGTGTGCAGGCCTTGAGTAAATAAAAAATAAAGAATAAAGCCCAAAAGAAGCCCAAAAGCCCATGTTTAAAGCCCAATGCAAAAGTTGCAATTATCAAATGTCAAATTTGCAATTACTAAGGGCAATAGTTGCAAATACTAAAAGAAGAGGGAAGGATAGACTTCTATTCAACCCTAAATACTTGCAGGATGAGGATAAAAGCCAAAGAAGGAGAGTTCAAGATCACAAATTCGTTGATAAAAGATTTGGATTTAGGGTAACTTGCTTCCCAAGTTATCCCGAAAATCCAAAATAAAGAGTCGAGATACAACTTCCAACGGATAAAGCCAGATGGACGGACCAGAGTAGGCCACGCGCGAAAGCGCGTGGCCATCAGCCATGACTTGGCCGCGGAAACGCGGCCCAAGCCGCGTTTCCGCGGCATTATAGATGATTCCGGGCAACTATTTTCTTGGAGGAGTCGTATTGGGACTCTACCTCCTTCTACACCTATAAATACCCCTGCAGAGCAACCGAGAAGGGCGTCCAGCGAAGTACAGGGCCAAATCTAGGGTTTTTAGGCTAGTTAGGTTTTTATTTTCTTTTGTAACTTTTATTTTTTTATGTAAATAAGAGAGAGGCGTATGTTGAGAGTGACACCGATGTACCATCCTCTTTTCTTCCATTGATTCAAGCAATAAAGGTAAATATTTTTCTTATGTTCGTTGTTTTACTTTCCTTTCTTTCTCTTTTCCTTTTCTACTTTACGTCTGTTGGTTTTTGATGAGACTGCAAGTGATTTCCGAAGCACAAGTATAACAAGTCTTTGTGAGTGCCAACGATACTTCATGGAGATGTTCTCCTCCTCAAGGTCCGTATCACTTCATTCTTACCCAGCTTGATGATATAATGCGAATAGGGGACTGAGCTCGATCCTATGATTTATGCGTTGAACGCCTCCAAAGTAAGGTAGAACATGCAAGGTTTTCAGGTAACTCATCAACCAAACTAAGGTAAGTATTTCTTTTCTTTCTTTTATTTTTGTAGATTAAATCACCAACACTTCAATTCTTTCTTTCCCAATTCATTGTAAATACCTCTTCTTTAACTACTATTTTTTATTTTCCTTTTAATAACTAAAAAAAAAAGATAACTTACTTAAACGCTTCCATCGCTAGTCCCTCCCTGAGGATCACGACCCGCATAGCCATTGCTACAGCGGATTAGAATTGAGCACCTCGCACATCTTACTTCTAAATCTAATATCTTTATTTTTGTGTGCAGGAAAATCTCAATCAAAATTTTGGCGCCGTTGCCGGGGAGGGACGGTAAGTTTTTCTCTAAAAAAAAATTATTAACTAATTCTTTTATTCTTTCTGTTTGCAGGTTTGGAGAACAGGAAACAGCAGTAAGGACATATAGCAACTCTGTGCCTCTGCCCTCGAAGGCAGAGCAGCAGAGCCTACTACCTTGCCGCGCAAACGCGGCAATAGTCGCGGATCCGCGGCAGTAGTAGAGAACTACTTACTGAATTTTCTGCAGGTTGCTGCAATCTAAAATTTGATTTATCAGCTCTGTTATATTTGTTCTGTGATAAACCTGTATACTGCTAATTAATCAACAGTAAAATACTTGTTGAAAAAAATAAAAAATTAATTAGACGTTTGTATTTTAGGCACGTGTCTTTTCAATTCATTTATTTTTACTGTTGAAGAGTGCTGGAGCAAGGTACGTTCGCATTGCATGTAGAATAGGACTCATCTCTTGGTTGATTTTCATTGCTTTGAGTGAATCTTATTTACATATCTTGTACACTTGCACAAACTTATCTTGAGGGCACTAACCCATAAGAAGATAAGGTGGGGATTTAATCACCCTTCCTTGACTCAAAAATCATATTCCAAGCACTCACTAACCCAAGCCTAACTAAAAATAAGTAGACGTTGGCCCTAGGAACATCTCGGACTCAATTAGGAGATTATCCTAAGGGGGAACAGTGTTGGAATTTGACTCCTGCCAAATCAGTGTCTAGGAAGGGGATTGAGGGCCGAAAGCCCGAAAATTGGTGGTTATTTAATTAAGGAACGTCTTTGACGGAAAACCTCCCACCACTCTTGCCCTGACCTGGCTGATTAACTTGTGGTCAAAGTCTACACCCTACCTCCCGTGGACAGTCTAACCAGTTAGGAGTCGTCTAGGTCATAGGTCTACCCTAACTTAGGTTAGAATTTTTTCTTTTTTTTTTGTTTTTGTTTGTTTTCTTTTTCTTTATTTGTGTTTGTGTGATATGGCCTATAACAATAATTTTTTCAATTTTATTGAGGATCCATATTACACACCAACTTCTTTTTCGGATATTACCAACCCGGCATATCATAATTTTGACCAATCTAGTGTGCCGGAATGGTCTTATCCGAATAAATATAACCCATACCCCCCATCTTATGACCATAATTTTCATACCACTTTTGACTCTTCACAGAGTTCATGGGGTTTCGCTTCCCCCGAGTCCAATTTTCAACCAACTTGTCCTCCATATCCACCTTGTCCACAATATTCCCAAGATTCATACTCAGATCCACCCATTCAGAATAGAAAACCATCTATCCGGGAAATGATGAGTATGCAGGAGTCCAAGAAACAATCACCATCAATCTTAGACATGATGATGCGTGAGTCCACCGACTCACAACTTCATCACGATTACACTTCCTCTTTTCAAGTCCAATCACAAAATGATACACCAATTGACTATGAAAAGATGCTTAAAACCATGACTCAGGCTAGATTAGCTCGTGATCATGAAATAGATATCATGGTTCAATCTTTACGTTCTCACCGTTCGGCCAATTCTGCTTTCGCTGACCACTCTCTTAGAGCCGAAGAGTCACGTTGCTTTAGACAACAAGATTCTAATTCAGTACCATCATTTGAGCTTGCCGAAACTCCAATTGATAGTTTGGCAAGTTATTCCTTTCTGAAATAGAACTTGAGCATGAATATGATCCTGATCTCCCACTTGGTGATTCAATTTTACTTCCTGATTCAATAATGACTCCGGTGTCTCCACCTGATTTTACTTTTCCCGAGTCAACATTGGATCCTGTACCAATTCATCATGAAATTGAATCACCCATTTTTGATGATCATATTGAACTTGACCAATTTTGCAATTTTGAAAGTCCCATGGATAAATTGGCAAGTTCTCATTTTTATGATATTGAGCTCAATGAGATATGTGACCTAGATTCTCAAATCTGTGATCAAGTTCAAATTCCCGAATCATTATTGACTCCTGTTTTGTTACCCGACTTAGGTAATCTTTTAGAGTCAGTTTTGATTCCCACACCTATCATTCCTGAACTTGAATCACCAACATTGAGTCACATTCCATTTGGAAAACTGATTGTGGACTTGAGTTTCAGCTTATTGATTTGGACCCACTTCCTGAACCTAACCCGACTCCTGAACCCTTACTTGATTTAAGTTTCTTTCCTGAGTCGGTATTCGTTCCCATACTTACGACGTCCAAGTCAATCATTCCATCTTTCACACTCCATTTTGGGACAAGGCGGTTGACACAATTGACTCTAAATATAATTATGAATTATGAAAATTTGATGGGGTGAAATTGCTAAAAAATGATCATACATACATTTTAGTAGGTTATACAAGGGAAATTTCTGGTAGGTTCCTCCAAATACTACTTTATCTTGATTGGGTAGCAACGCTTGGCCCAATTAGACCACCACCGGAACCACCACCTTAAGGTAACTTCTGCCTTCCCTTCTTCTTTTTCATGCATATATGCATTCATTCATATATTGAGGACAATGCATGAGATAAGTGTGGGGGTAGGCTTTACTAACATACTAACATAGGTAGAAACTAACAAAAATTTGCTAACTAATAATAAAAAATAAAAAAAATTATAAAAAGGACAATATTTTGACTTATCTTTTGAAAGAAATCTAAGTTAATCTTAAGAATTATGAAAATCATGATTAGGATTTCTAAAAACTTGGTCAAAATAAATAAATTGTTGAATTTTTAGGTATAGGAGGAGAAATTGAATAAGTAATTAGTCTTGATTTTTACCTTAATGAAATGTGCATACCTAATGCATATCTAGGATTCTAAGACAAAGTCTCTTGTGCCTCATAAAAAAAAAATCACTAATTAAGCTGGATACATGTGCCTCAAGAAGCATAAGTATTTATGCCTAAAGGTGAGTCCTAAATAAAATAAAGTCCTTAATTTTGTGGCCTAGTTCACTCGAATTTGAGTCTGCGGGGTATTTTCTCACCTGGTGCCCTAAAGCCGACCGGTTTGGGAGCCACCGACTTTAAGTTCGCTACATGGGTGAATTAGAAAGCCTAAGAAAACTGAGAAATATTATATATGTATTAACACATCTAATAGTCAATTAGTTAGGTATGAGGGCCTCAAGAAGCCTTGATACTTACACGAAAGAAAATTAGATGAGTTATACATATTTTTTTTAAAAAAAAATATGTATAATAATATATATATATTCATAATAATAAAGAGGCATGAGAGTCCAAGTTAAGGAATTCCTAATAAAAATTCATAAGGATGCATATGATTTTTGGTAACGAAAAAGACTATACACAACTTCAATTTTGATCCTTACCTAAAATGGATAACAATTGACTTTATAAAGACTAAGTCTAAGAATGAATAAAAATGAGGATCCTAAAAACTTATAGATTACTTAGTCTTTTTAAAAGTATTTCAATATTTTCCTTTTTATGGATTTTGTGGGTGTAATCCACTGAAAACCCTCACGAGACAACACTCGTCCTCTAGGGTAACCTAGGGGTTTAACGGCTTGTTGCACGTGCTAAGTGCAACCGTGATTCCTACGAAAGTGAGTTAGCTAGTTTAGTTTTTTTTTCTTTTTCTTTTTGATTTTTACTCGAGGACGAGCAAAAAGATAAGTGTGGGGGTGTGATAGGTAGTAAAAAGTGCATATTTTTCAATACATTTACTATCACATTTTCATATTTATTCCTATAATTCTGCACATTTACTAATATTTTATTATTTATTGTGTGCAGGCCTTGAGTAAATAAAAAATAAAGAATAAAGCCCATGTTTAAAGCCCAATGCAAAGTTGTAATTATCAAATGTCAAATTTGCAATTACTAAGGGCAATAGTTGCAAATACTAAAAGAAGAGGGAAGGATAGACTTCTATTCAACCCTAAATACTTGCAGGATGAGGATAAAAGCCAAAGAAGGAGAGTTCAAGATCACAAATTCGTTGATAAAAGATTTGGATTTAGGGTAACTTGCTTCCCAAGTTATCCCGAAAATCCAAAATAAAGAGTCGAGATACAACTTCCAAACAGATAAAGCCAGATGGATGGACCAGAGGAGGCCACGCACGAAAGCGCGTGGCCATCAGCCATGACTTGGCCGCGGAAACGCGGCCAAGCCGCGTTTCCGCGGCATTATAGATGATTCCAGGCAACTGTTTTCGTGGAGGAGTCGTATTGGGACTCTACCTCCTTCTACACCTATAAATACCCCTGCAGAGCAACCGAGAAGGGCGTCCAGCGAAGTACAGGGCCAAATCTAGGGTTTTTAGGCTAGTTAAGTTTTTATTTTCTTTTTGTAACTTTTATTTTTTTTATGTAAATAAGAGAGAGGCGTATGTTGAGAGTGACACCGATGTACCATCCTCTTTTCTTCCATTGATTCAAGCAATAAAGGTAAATATTTTTCTTATGTTCGTTGTTTTACTGTCCTTTTCTTTCTCTTTTCCTTTTCTACTTTACGTCTGTTGGTTTTGATGAGACTGCAAGTGATTTCCGAAGCACAAGTATAACAAGTCTTTGTGAGTGCCAACGATACTTCATGGAGATGTTCTCCTCCTCAAGGTCCATATCACTTCATTCTTTCCCAGCTTGATGATATAATGCGAATAGGGGACTGAGCTCGATCCTATGATTTATGCGTTGAACGCCTCCAAAGTAAGGTAGAACATGCAAGGTTTTCAGGTAACTCATCAACCAAACTAAGGTAAGTATTTCTTTTTCTTTCTTTTATTTTTGTAGATTAAATCACCAACACTTCAATTCTTTCTTTCCCAATTCATTGTAAATACCTCTTCTTTAACTACTATTTTTTATTTTCCTTTTAATAACTAAAAAAAAAGAGATAACTTACTTAAACGCTTTCATCGCTAGTCCCTCCCTGAGGATCACGACCCGCATAGTCATTGCTACAGCGGATTAGAATTGAACACCTCGCACATCTTTACTTCTAAATCTAATATCTTTATTTTTGTGTGCAGGAAAATCTCAATCACTCGCCCTCGTCACCTCCACCGTTATCCAGATGGTCTACGGGGACACTGTCATTGCTGCCATTATAAGATCAAAGAAGCTCACCAAGGAGCAGTACATCGTCAATCACCCGCCGGCGAGATTGGCAAGAGCCTCACCTTCAAGTTTGCAAATTGATTCAAAATTCCCTTGGCAAAAACAAACTTTTTAGGTCCGGGTTCATCAACAACAACAACAACTAAGTCATTTGTCCCAAGTATTTAGGGTAGGCTCTATGAACTAAAAGAGAATTACGCCGGATCGGACACATAGATCAGCTTTCTCCACTCATTCCTATCGAGCAATATGTCTTCACTAAGACCTTTAGCCTTTATATCTTGTCGTATTACCTCAATCCATGTTTTCTTCGGTCTCCCCTGCGCTTTTTTAACTTGTCCTAATTTGATATGATCTACTCATCGGGTTCATCAAATCGAATTTAATAATATTACAATTTTATGTCCGGGTTTAGCGAATCCGAGCTTAAAATTGTAAAAAATTTAGGTTCGGAGTCGTCAAACCCGGACCAAAAAAAATAACGTCTTGACGGGCCAAGCGCCACACAACTGAGGCAAAACCGCTCAGCGCCTACGTGGTACTGACGTGATCTGTCAGAGAATGATTTTGATAATTATATTTTAGAGAGGTCTTTTCTTGAAATTGAATTTGAAAAGAGGAATTTTTTTTTTTTTTAATTGCCTAATAGCATGTGAATATGCTTCTGTTCAACTGGACAGGCGAGAGATCATGAAGAATCTATCGCTGGTGTTATTGGAATTGAAATAGAAATTTATCTTTATTCTCGTGGTATGTTGAATGATCAAATGGAGCCTCTTTTAAAAGGCATTTCTTTCTTGCTATCTCTTTGTTGTGTTTTAAACAAAGATCATAGCATGAACTTGAATTTAGGGCTTCCAAAATACTTCCAAATTTAGTATTTTAAATCAATCTTCAGGTTGAATTTCACGTGTTCAATCACCAAGTCTTGGTATTCACTAGAAATATGAAGTTGAGTACTTGGATTTGAGGCCTCAAAAATAAAGATAATAATAATAATAAGATCCAAACCAAAATTACAAAAGGATCATGGTAACGAAACCCTTGTAGGAAATAATTTGTTGCTTGGAACCTACCCTAATGATTATCTAACACCTAACTTCATAACCTGTTTAGCTCAACAAACCCTTCAACCTAACATCAAACCTCCCTTCTTTTTATTCTCATCTAACGAAAATTCCTTCCAATTAGATTTCACAACCCCCTCAAGTGACATCCTGATCGACTTTGAATTTGTATGAGCTCCGCTCACTTACAGGTCGTTGGTTCAAGCCCTCGCGTGCGCGTGACATTGAGCCTTCATGCGTCCCTTAACTAGCAAAAAAACAAAAAAAATAGATTTCACATAGACTAACTTTTTTCATTTTTAAGAATAATCCGTTAAAAAGTAAAAGTCTACATACAAGTTCAATGTTGAACTTTAGGATCTTTAGTGGTTTTTACCACCGAGACAAGGTTTTATAGACAATAATTCACAATTAAAATTTTAGATCTTAGGCTCAGTTTTATAGTAAACAAACAGAGTAGAGGTGAGAAAAAACTTGTGAAGCTCACGTATCAGGCGGGATGGGATTTTTTTGCCACTTTGAGAGCAAACAGCCCCTTCAAAAAAAAAAAAAAAAAACTCTTTCAAAATAAATAAATTTAAAAATAGTGAGCAAGCTAATAATCCTTAGGTCCATCAAAAACTAAATGGCCACTCGGATGATCCAACTGCGTTCACAGCAACATGACAGCCCCTCACCACCACAAAAACATAGATCATGTCACTAATGGTGGTGGGTTACTAAAAGGACCAGCTAGCCATCTGTGGGACCCACTCCTGATTGGATTTGGCAGCTGCCAGTTCCATCACAGCACTGCGCTCTACAATAACCCAACAACAAATCCATAATTTTAATTTTTAAGAGCATGGCGTGCTTTTATCATAATACCCCCATCAATCTTCAGGTTATATCTAAAAAAACAAACTCAAGTATTTCAGAAAAATCCTCACCCCATTTATATACTAGTTGATCGATTTTTTTTTCTTTCAAACAACCGAAAATTTCGTAGGGTTAATATGTAAATACAAAATTGTCTGAGAGTTAAATGTAATTAAGAAATTTTAATGGGGTTGATACAAAGGTAACTCAATTATCGATTCTAACTTTTTTTCCCTTCCAGAGTATTTTTTTTAAACCGAGCGGAGCGAGATTTCTCCCGTGATTTTTTCACGAATAATGTTCGTCCGTCTGTCCTTCTTCCCTCCGCGCAAAGAGAAAGAGAGAGCAGATGCGAGAGAGATAGCAAGGAGACAGCGACAACGATCGCCTCTCACGTTATTGCTTTTCGCTCTACACAGGTGCCGCCCTCCTCTCTACCCTTTCTCTCTCCTCCGGCTCCTTCCTCCTCCTTATTCTTCTCCCTCACCCCTAACGTTCATCTACCTCCTCCACCTTCTTCTTCTTCTTTGTCCCCTCTTCAACTACCAACACCCTCTTTTCTCTTTCAGCTCCACTGTCTCCTTCAGTGCTAGATTTTCACACTGTCGTGCGGTTTACTTATAATTATCTGCTTTATAATTTTATCATCCTAATATAATCATCTCATAAATTCCTATATTTTCTAATCTGGAGTAAGTCAGAAAAATTAATTTTCTAATGTCAGAATTTCTAATCTAATTAGAAACCAATTATTATTATTTTTTTCATTATCAATACTATTATTAGTACTGCCGACGCTAAAATCCCCACAAGCTTGGGTCCTCTTCAGAGACTTTAGACAGACAAACAAAGCTTTTAGAGAGAGAGAGAGAGAGAGAGAGAGAGTTCCTTCTACGGCTCTCTCTCCTCGCTTTTTGCTGCTAGCTTCCCTCTCTGTTGGGGCTTCTTTAATTCTCATTTGGAAGAAGACAAGAAGTTTCTGAACCCTTTTGAGGTTCCTTCCTTTTTGTTTGCTTTGCTTCTGTTCTGAGAGAGGGAAAATAGGAGAATTCTGCGATGGCTGTGATCAGCACCTTCGATCAATGGCAGAAAGATGTCTTCTTCTCGGCGGCGGAGGAGGTGCAAGAGTCGGCCGACGCGTATGTGATTTCTTCTTGTCTTTTGGTGGGATTTCAGGACGTGGGTTGGTTCAAAGTTTTGATTTTGATGGAGTTTTTAAGGCATTTTGGTTGAACTTTAGTTGGTTTCTTCGGTTGGAGTAGTTTTGCGATGTGGGTTTAGTAAAAATTTGATTTTTTATGGAGTTTTGCAGTGTTTTTTATTCAATGTTGTTGGGTTTTTCTTTGGTCATGTGAATTTCGTTTGTGTTTAATTAGAGTATGATTGCTTATCAGGTGTTTGATTTTTTGCTTCTGAGAGCTGTTATACTGATAGTTGCAGTGTTCTGATTGTTTCTGGATTTTTTTTCCCCCCCTTGTGGTTTCAGAATGGAATCAGTGTATAGGATGTGGGTTGGAGAACGCAGTGATGGATCTGAACCAGAATTTTTAGATGAATTGCGAAGAGAACTCCATACTACTCTTGGCACTGCGAAGTGGCAGGTAAGTTTTTTTTTTTTTGCTTCAGCTTGTTTCTTGTCTGTCTGAGTTATTAATTTCAGAGATAATGATCTTTTTTGCAGCTGGAGGAGTTCGAGAGGGCTGTTAGTTTGAGCCATGAGAATTATCCTTCAGAGGAAAATACAATCACACGGCATAGGGAATTCATAGCTGCACTAGGAAATAAAATCTCTCACATTGAGAAAGCAATTAGCGATTCACTTCCCGAAGAAGGGAAGCAGCCACATCGATGGATTCAATTAGACGAGGAAGAAAGAGATGATTTTGAAAATTTTCTTTCTATGCCTCCACAGAACTTGCAAGGGAACAAGGACAACAAATATGCTGAGCATGAATCTGTTCGTGGCTTCAAGGAAACGGTAACAATCAGTAAGGATGCCAAGTATATAGTGGAAGTTGCAGCGAAAGAGCCATTTGGAAACCAAGATGAAGTCACAATGCAAGAAGAGAATTCAAGTAGCCAAAGGAGGGCAATCAATTCATCGGATATCGATGCTTGGAAGATTGTAATTGCTGATGAGGATGATGCAAATAAGAATTTAGGAGAGGCTAGGGCAGAGACACACAGTCGTACATCTACCCTTTGGGGTTTCTTTAGAAGTATTGAATCCACTGCTAAGTTGAAGTGGTTTCGAAGTAGCTTCGGAAAGGCTAAGAGTGGAGAGCACATTCAGTCAGGACAGGGGTTTTCAAGCTACCTTGACTTGAAAGGAATTGGCTTGTTCTCTCTAACAATTGTGACTCAATTGTGATTGCGCGAGTCAATGAAATTTTTTAGGACTCTCATTTGATTGCGCTAGTATAAATAAGTGAAATCTTGAGTTCTATAAAAGTATTTCTTGTTGGATGATTTGATGTTTGTGCTCATATGGTATCTCTATAGTATTATATAGTATTAATTATAATTATAGTAGATATCTTTGGAAACAATTTGGTCAATATGTTTCACTTGTTAGGTGTCACATTTGAGTAAGTTCTTGCACATATTGGTCTAAATTTATTACCACTGCTTCTCACCACTGTTTGTTTATTAAGAGTTTGAGAAGGTTTCAACATCTTTGTTTCCAGAATATCAGTAGAAGGCTTTATTTAGTATTTAACTTGCCTAGTTCTGGTGGATCATGTTCATCTCGTCTTTTTTGTGCGTTGATCAGGGAACAAATGCACCAAGTGAAAGAAGCAGAAGTTGTTTCAATAGTTGCAAGGGAAGTCCTAGAGGTTCTACTGTTCAACAAATTGGTAAAGCAAGTGCGCTTCTACGACATTTTCAGACCTCACAATCTAGTAATCGTTCTCTTCGAGTGACCTTATTGCTGATGCTCACCATATTCTTGATTGGTGAGTTGTATATTTGTCATACTCTTAACTTACAGCAATTCTTTTTCATTAAGAACTAGGCATGTTGTTCATGTGGCTTTGGTTTCGTGGTAAATAAATTTTCCAATGTAAAAACCAAATAATGGTTCACACCTGTTTTATTATTATTATTATTATTTATTATTTTAAGTTTAAACAGGTCATTCACACCTTGCAGTGTAAATTAGAGGTCTTCACATTTTTTTTAATATTTGGGAACTGCTGGTGAATTGTAGGCATGCTTTGAAATGGGATAGAACCTGTTTGAGACAGATCGTTGTATATTTATGTCAAGAGTAGCTTTTTGAAAGGGAAGAGTTTTCTTTCCTGCTTATGACCTTTGCAAAATACCATATTCTTATTTCCCTGTGGAGGTGGTCACTCTTTGATTCCTTGGTTGGTGCAATGATTTTTTTTTTTTTTTTATAGACTTGTTGGTCACTGAATTAATGTTTCTTCATCAAGTATACTATGGGCAAGAAGGAAATGCATGTCATAATTCTTGTTACCTTTTTCTTTTTCTTTTCTCTTTTTTCCTTTTTTTTTTTTTTTTGAATCCTTATTAGATTGAAAGTTTAAGTTTAAGGGTTTCTAGAATTTTATTTTTCCTAAAATTATATTGTAGACTTCCAATTATTTATGTTAACCTTTATTCTACTTAAATTATTTTTGTAAGGATATTTTTAGCTATCTATTAAAGCACTTGAAATTGTAATTTGATGGGTTTCTTGAATTCTATTTTGCTAGGATCTCTGTTATTTTTTTAATCTAAGTTCTTTTTTACACTATGTAAATATATTTTTGAGATAATCATGTGTTTGATAACATACAGAATACTCATATGTTTTGAAGAGTATTTCTCAAATAATCATATGTCTTCTAACTTACTGTACTATATGCTTGCTTCTTGTTCTTCTTTTGGTAACAGGGAAGGTGTTTAGTAAGTTATTTTTATTTATTTGTTTTTTGTGATTTTATCGTTACTTAATGAAAGCTATTAGAATATAATTGCCAATGTATGTTATTGACCATCTAGTTTTGCTTTTTTTTTTTTGGGGAAATTATGATCAAATCATCTTTGTTTCTTAGAACTGCTCGTCTTATCCGTGTTTAAATTTACTCAATCTAAACTGCTTGTTAAAAATATTTGCCAGTCTCTGTTAGAAGTATTTGTTTGATAAGAAATTTACTCTATTGTTTGCAGTACCCTTTGTTTTATTTTCAACTTAAGGTGGATCCTCTTCCATGTTGCTTGCAGAAGAATCAGGTACTTGATCAAATCCCTAAGACGCATAATTCTATTCTTGAAAAGATTTGTCAAAGAGCCCTAGATTGCTATTATTGTCCTCATTTGCTTGCAACGCAAGACTTTATAATCTTTTCTCGTATTCTCTTGTTGGATAGATCCTGAAAATGTGGAATCGAGGAGAGCTGCCGCGATTCCTGAGGGAAAGTCCCCGGTTATGACTCTGATGAAGTATTTGTTTTTTCGCTCGAGGAAGGATGCAGAAGTGTCTCAAAAAGTTATGCTTCAGCTGAGGTCTTTCTTTGACAATTTGATCCTGATCCAAGTGTGTTGTAAAGCATTCAGCTGTTGCCATGTAACACCAAATATTGATCCTAGTGTAGACTTGGTGATCATTGCTACTGGCTTGTTGATAAATAGAGTGTAAACTGCTTGCTAAAATTGTAGGCCCACACATTGATGCAGTAGTCTTCAGTGACCAAGAGTAGTACAGTCAATGGAAGAACAAATGGACATGATCTTCATTTGCACAGAAAGTAAATCTGAGTAGTCATCTAGTACTTCAATTTTTCCCAAGAGAAACCCTGTCAAAAGACAAATATGGTCATCATGATGTAATACATTCTTTGTCCATCCCACTTACAAGAGTCTACATAATAAAAGACTTCTTTGCTAGTCTTGAAATAAAACTGTGAAATCAAAGAATCATCCTCTGTTGATGCATTAATTCAATTACTTCAAATAATTTAGGTCAAACCATCTAGCATTTCCCTTGATATTGAACAAGGCATATTCAAATCTCGAGTCCTAAGAATCATCAACTTGTTGAACAGCATATAACTATAAAGACAAATTTAAGGATAATAGCAAGTTGCAAAGTAATAATAGTAAAGTATCGGATAAAAGCACAGCATTTCTGTTTTGTTTTTGGGCGTGTTTGGATGTAAGGAATCGGAGTGAAGTGAGGAAGTGGGGAAGTATAATTGCTCATTTCTCTATCTATCCAAACACCGGAAAAGGAAAATAAGAAAACCCCCTTTTCCCTTTTTCATCTCTCTTTTACATAACCATTTTCTCACTTCCAGAGTGTTACAGTTAATTTTGTGGTCATGTAAATCTCATTTATAATAAGTTATAACATAAAACAGTTAATTTTTTGGTCATGTAAATCTCACTTGCATTCTAATTACAATCTATTTTTTATTTTTCTTAATTAATTTTTATTTTAATATTATTTTACGGTCAACTTTGTGGTCAACTTTTCCATTTCCACTTTTCATTACCATCCAAACACCGGAAACGACAAAACATTTTCCAAACCACACTCCCAACAACCATCCAAACACCAGAAAATTTACTACTCATTTTCCTTTTTCCTAAAGGAAATAAATCTTACTTCCTACTTCCTCACTTCACACCAATTCTTAAATCCAAACAGACCCTTCACCAAAGATGCATCTGGGGTCGGGATGTGGACGAAACAAAACAATTTATTTGGAATAAATAGTATAGCTCTCCTGAATCTGAGTTGCATAACCAAAAAACAACTTTGATTGTAAACTTATCTTCTCCTAGCAATATGATGATTATGTACTTTTACACATAATATCTGAAACCTCTTGGCTTAAGATTATGATTGTCCATTTCAATTGTGGTTATTGGCAAAAAGAAAGCCTCCCAACTTCCTCAAATCAAGTTAGTTTTTAAACATTACACATTTCTTTTTTATAATATAGGTGGCAGGAATTGGGGAAAATGATGATGTAATGCACCATGTTGCCACAAGAAAATCAATGTAGCTCAAATGAGAATAATTGGAGATAGATAAGCAAAATGAAATGAAATATATGATAAGAAAAGTGTATTATCTACAAGTAAGTTAAATGTAGTTTCAATTATTTATAAGATGAAATAGCATCTTGATGGTTTGGACATCCGCGGAGCTTAATAAAGAAAGAAAAACCATGTAGCCAACCCCCAAAATTTAAAAAAAAGTCTGTGATTAAGGTTTGGTGGTGGTTGTTGTCTGATGATGACATGTATAATATGGCAATTGGGATAAAGGTTCGATGTTACCAACCCCAAAATAAATAGGGCCAAAGGTTTATTTACTGTTTCTGTTTTATGATGAGATGTACAATATCGCAATCAGGATAAATAATTGACGTTACCAACCCCCCAAAAAACTGGGATGAAGTCCTGGTTTCTGTTGTTGTTTTATGATGAAATGTATAATGTGGAAATTGATGTTACTAATTTCTTTTCCACCAAAGTTAATAGAGAAATTAATTTAATAATTTCTTAAAATACGAATTCAGGTGAGCTCAAAGCCAACACAGGAAACAAAGCAAAAAATACAAGAAGAAATAGAAAAATGTTCACACAATTGACGGCTGTCCTTAAAGAAAGAACATTAAGTCCATAATTCCTGTTTAATAGAAGTCAATTAGTAATTAGAATCCACTTAGTCAATTAGACTCCATGGAGGTTGATAGGAGTGTCCTTGAATACTATGTACTAACAAAGACATTTCACTGCGTAAGTGATCCATCATTAAAGAACTTGTGTACAGGGCCATAAGAGAAAACTACCCCCACCAACCAAGCAACTAATGTAATGAGTGCATATGAAACCTAACTACAAAATCAATAATCTATGCGCAAAGAAATGGTCAAGTGGGTTGTGCATCAGCGTGTGTGTGTGTGTGTGTGTGAGAGAGAGAGAGAGAGAGAGAGAGAGAGAGAGAGAGAGAGAGAGAGAGAAGGAGAGAGAGGTGGTTACTCATAAAATGTTCATGTTAGGCAACTGGTCCGCTTGGTACAGTTTTAGAAGAAATAGGACGCCCCATATCTGTCTTCAGCTTAGAACCCCTCCAATCATTATTAATTCAACAGAAGTGCAACCCTGCACAATCACATTAACACTCCATACCTTGGTGTTAGCAATATAAATGGGTTTTACTAATGTGAAAAATCCATTCACTCATTCAACCAGAAACATAAGATACACTTATGAGCTAATAAGCATAGACACCGACACGAGAAAATACAACATGGACACCCAGACATGGAAAGTCCCTAAAGTAAAAGTAGGATTACAGGAACATGGAAACACATAGACACAATCATGTATACATGCCAAAGCATCTAATGGTTAGATGGGTCATGCTTTATCAAAATTAGAAAGAAAAACAAAATAACCCCTTAAGAATTAACATCCAAAGATCCTAATCTTTATTCTAAATAAAGCTATCTGAAATTCCAATCCAAAACCTGACCTAATACAAGCCCATGATGCACCTCACAAGCTTGGAAGGTGATTAGGTTGTGTTAAAAATACCAACCAACTTAAACCGAATGATCCTTTTGTGTTTAGTTAAGCCGAGCATGGCTCTAGCATGTCCGACACGCAATCTTTAAACTGGGACATGTCAAATATGTATTATTCAGAAAGCAGTATCATTCTTGTAAAATAAAGTTGACAATTCTGAAAAAGATACAACAAATATTGGTTCTCAAGAACTATTTTTTATAACTGAGGCAGCAAGATTAGAACTGTAATATGTTTATGCCAGATGTGTCCACTCAGGATATAGTTGGAGCATCACACAACTCAATCAGATGCTCGTTCAAGAAACATACTAGACATTACAACGTAAACAAGAACTATAAAGAAATTACTGGTAAAGCTTATCAAAAGAAAATATCATGAATGTTGTTTTTGGCTATATTGTATAACATAACAAGCTATAGGATATTCCCCCAAAGAACAAATGCTCTCCAGCAAAAGATTTCTATGAAAGCCAAATGATGTTTAAGACTGAAAGATCATTAAATGGATGCAAAACAAGCTGTTCTGGATGTTTAGCAGGTAGAGGGTTTCATAATTCTTAAGCATGACGAGCATAACAAAGATGGGTAAGGGTATATTGTTAAATCAAGAAGTAGACTTCAAGCGAGTATGGCATAAGAAATTGTGTCATGAAAAATAGAGGACAAGGTTGAGGAACCACCCTTTTCCATATTCACTGGCAGTCATGAGAATTATCATCTGCACATGACGATGTCAACAAGGCTGCAAAGCTACATGTTAAAATGTACAACAATACGAACAGGAAGCATCAGATGTTAATATGGAAACAATATATGCCACAATACTCAGGAAAAATAAAATAAAAGTTAAATATCTATTGATCAATCTGTTTTGTGGCCGGATACAAATTTAAGGGATAAATGCCTTTTTTTTTTTTTGTAAGTATTCAGTTTATTTGGCTTCAGTAACATGCATAGCTTGATATGGGATTTCCTTTTCCCATAGTTAGAACGATTTAAAGCAGAGTAACATGTCCACTCAATGTCGTTACACAGCAGGAGAAGCATGCACGCTGATTTGCATTGTTGCTTTCTTCTTAAATAACCTGTTTATGAGACATATCTAAAGCCAAGACAGAGTACAACTTTTATAAGAAAAACTGTGGACTTTAAACTACCAAGAGAACTGGCAAGCGGTAATAACAAAACATCACCAAAGAGGGAAATTTGTGATTTGAATGAACAAATCCAATCCAAATTACTACATAAACTAGCAATACATTCCAGACTGAAAAGAAAAGGAGGTCAATTAAGATATAAAGAGGTTGACATGATATAATGCAGAATGCTAAAGGATGAAGCATCAATTAATCAATTTAGTTCAACTATGCAAGTTTCCCACTTGATTGTTCAACCTCAGTGACAAGCAAAATTTCATAAGAAACCCGCTGCAAACGAATTGTATATAGAGGCAGCTCCATGGACTGAAACCTTACCAGACCACAAAAACTCAACTAATAATAACCAAAACACTCCAGAAAACTTATAATCAAAACACTCCAGAAAACTGTTTTTAAAACAATGGCTAAGACAAGATGAGGATTTAAAAAACAGAAGCCGTGTGGGATGGTTGCAGTTTATGGTTTAAGCCATATGTTTCCTCAGTAAGATGGAAGCATGTACATCAATTAGATGTTAATGACTTAAAGTGTCAAATATGCGGAGGGATCCAGAGAAGACTTGACTGAAGGTAGCAAAGAACAATAAAAAACAGAATCAAGAGAATTGGTCCTGAATAACAGTCAAAGTCTAGAGAATTATAATCATACAACCAACCAATTAAATTATGGTAAACATGGAATCAAAACCTTACAACCTACTCCGACCCATGATTTTTAATTTATTCTTTTTTATGAAAATTAAGAGTCCCATGGTTCGAACCTAGGATATTATACTTTCTAAAGGCATTTTATTCGTTAGAAGGGTCTTTTGTGTATATTTGTAGAGAGATCATAGTTATAGTTCTAACAATATTTAAAGCAGGACTACTCCTGAGTTATTGCCAAATTCTCCGGATCTTTTCTGAATTTCCAAACTTTTGAACCTCGCCAAATTATTCGTGAATTGTGACTTGTGATTGTGTGTGTGAGCGCGCGCACTTCTGTGTGGGTGTGTAACCATTAATGGAGAAGCTAAAGGAACGACGAAACCTATGATTATATAAGATTCTATTAAAAAAAAACGAACCCTAATGATTCATCGGGTTGTGCATGTGTGTGTGTGTGTGTGTGGTTTGTGGGGGGGGGGGGGGGGGGGGGAGAGAGAGAGAGAGAGAGAGAGAGAGAGGTATTTTACAACATCCAGGTTTGGCAGCTTGTTTAGTACAACAAGGTAAGTTTTTAGAAGATCAAGGATGCAACATATCCTTTTTCGCTTGGAACCCATTCAATCATCAATCGATTCAACAGAAGAACTATCCAATGCAGTCATATTAACACTTCAAAACTTGGTGTTAGCAACATAATTGGTGTTTGTAGAGTAAAATCCATTCAATCAGCCAGAAACATAAGATGCACAAGGCACAAACACTCACATCGCACATCAATACAATACAACACAGATACACAGACACGAAAAATCCCTAAAAGGTACAATATGGGGATAGTGACAAACATACACAAGCATGTATATAAACACCCAAAAAAAATCTAATCATGGCAGTGATTAGGTCATGCTTTATCAAAACTAGAAAGAAAAGCAAAATAACCCCACAATGATTAACATCCACAGATTCTAATTTTAAACAAAGGTTTTTGAGATAAAAGTCCCTAACAAAATTTCATATTTGGATTAGTCCCTCACATATTCATATTTGAATATCCCTAACAATGTAATGCTAACTTATTAAGAGTCCCACTAGTTAGAACCCATTAAAATAAATAAGAACATTACGTTGAAGTTAACAGATGCCAAATACCTACATTACCGCTGGTTTTTTCTATTCCCAATAATCCATCTGGTTAAATCTCTCTCCTCTCAACTAAATCCCAATTATCATCCTTAGCCTCCTTCGTCATCTTCTAGCATTTCTTTCCCCTCCCTCCTTCCCTCTCCCGCAACAAAACTCTTTCCTAAAAATAACATTTGATGATTTTTGCTCCCTCTCCCTCTCCCTCTCTCTTCCACAACATATCTCCTCCCTACTAGCTCTAAACCAAGAGATTATGACAAAAGAGTCCTTCATTAATTAGCTAAACACAAAAAGTTTTTTGTAACTAAATGTCAATTGGTCCCTATTTCTCTCTATGGACCATGGAAATGCTTAATGAATCTAATAAAGATATTTGTAATTCTTCTAAAAAAAACTAATGTAACCCCCCTTCTTTTTTTCCTTCATATAGAACTTAAATATTATAACCACTTTTCAGTTATTCTATTTCAAGGAAAACAAGAATTTTCCTTTTCTAATCACGAAAAATAATCGATTAAAATTAAAAAATCATTGTGTAAAATAAAATGAGATAAGAAGATGATTTGATAGGAAAAATGTGTGAACATGGAATTCAAGGGCATCAACTAAGGAAGAATGTTGAAGAGAAATTAATCATTTTAGAAAAAACTTATTAATATCAAATTAGGTTAATTAACAATAGGGATCTTCTTGGTGTATTTCAAAAAAAAGTAGGGACCAAATTGATAGTTAATTATACGTAGGGACTTTTTTGTGTTTAGCTAGTTAACGAAGGATTGATGTGTCATAATCCCTGATTTATTCATTTTGGACATCTTTGTCTCATCCTAACTCTAACCCACTTCTGACCTCTCTCTCTCTCTCTCAGAGTAAAAGTTGGAATTACCTAGGTGGGGGTACGGAAAACTCCAATGGTATTGTGTTGTTGAAGAACTCAATTGATGCAATTACATTTCAAGTGGAAAAATGTTTGAAATTTGTGACTCATTCTTCTAATAGCAATGTTTTATAATTGTCTCAAAGGGTTGATTATACATGTAATTTGTTGTCCTAATGAAGTGGTCTGTGTACTGACATGATTGGTTTTGTACTATAACAACCATCAATTTCAATTGTAGTCAGGGTTGTAATTTATTTATGAATGAAATTTTTTTCATGTTCTAATGAACTGGTCCCTAGTTCTCAATGCAAGAACTGGATTGGAGAAGTTACCGAAGCCACTGAATGATTTATAGTAATATAATACTAGCAGTAGCAAGTCAAATCTTATAGCAGTCACAGCTCAAATATTTAAACATAAGCCAGAATAGTAGCATCAACCTTACAAGCTAGTCTGTCTGAGTAATATCTATTTTTTTTCTCAGACTCTCAATTGCATTATTTTTGTATCTGGCCTAAAATATGTATTGCACTTATGTTTTGTATCATATATAGTATTGGGTCTTGACCCAAATCAACTACTGAACCAAACCAAAAAATTTGGTTTGGTTCAACTTTAGTTTTTGAACTGGGTTCTTTTCATTTCTGGATATAATTTTATTTGATTCAGTTTTAAAATCAGTGTACAATCGAACCTAACGATGCCCGCCCCTGATAAAAGGAAACTATAGACAGAAATGGATACATATAAAATCTCTGGATCAAGAGTTCAATACATAACTACAAAACAAGGAAGGGAAAACAGAGCAAGTATAACATATAGACTGCACAAAACAGAAAGCAAATGGAAGTGATCTCAAAGATTCATCATAAACAATAAAATATACAATTGTTGATAATCATTGGAAATGAAAAGTGAAAACATACCTTGGGAAATTGTGCCCTTGCCACTTGCTTGGAATGATGCATGCTATGAACATAAATCAGAAACTATCAGACTATTTCTCCCAAAAAGGTATGCTTAATGTATAAATCCAAGACTGCCCCTTAGCACAACAAAATGGAACTTTCAACTTTCATAGAACAACATAAAACAATAGTACATTGCAGCTAAAAGATACATCACTAAGCTTGCAAGCTAAACAAAACCATCAAATGGGGTTCGAACATTACTACATACACTACCAAATCACACTCTTGGAAACCCAAAACAAGTATCGAAAGAATTGAATTAACCCCTCAACCAATGTAAGCATTAATAGTGTCAATTACACAAATAAGTATCACATGCGTACCTATGAATATCCTCACTGAAGTGTGCAATTCCTCAGTCGCCGGGCGCAAATATACCCCTGACAAGGTAAACGCTCCTTGCCCTGCAAATTTCACCATCCCATAAACCTCAAGTTCTCCATCCCCCGAGTCCACATCCACTGGCATTCGAGCCCTCAGCTTCCCGGCAGGACCCTTCAAAGGAATATCAGGAATATGCCACCTCAGCTCCTTTTCACCTCGACTCAAAACCGCCTTTGGAGAAACCTTCAACAGTGTAGGGTCGACTGGCAGCTTAAGAATGAACGTCACATTGGCCAATGGTGACAGCAGTTCGGGTTGGAAGCATACTGAATCATCACTGAAAGCAAGGTTCCAATATGCCTCTTCACAAGCCGAACCCTCAAAGGCAGCGGAGTGAGCTTAGGCAGCAAACTGTACTTAATGATAGGAAAAGCCTCTTCCTTTGACGGAGTTCTAACATGAAACATCCCGTTCCCTAAACTACTAACACTTGAGCTCATCAGTGCTGCCCTCTTGATCCTCGAAGTGCCCTCGACACGGAATGAAAACTCAGTCTCCTTTCCTGCCGCTTGTTTCGGAGGTAGCGTCCTCAAAAAGATGGTACCTTTGAACGCAACACGAGTGAGCAATGACTCTCTGAACTCAGCACTGATCTCTTCGGATATGAACATCTCTGGCTCAGTCATCTCCTTCTTCTTCTCTACCAAGAGATTCTCCAATGGGGTCTTTTCATCACCCTTAACAGCGGTAGCTGGGGCTACGCCGCCAGCAGCCAATAACTCCAATCCTCCTAATCCCTGGGGTTTTGATGTCTTCTTCTTTGTCGTAATGAATTCAGAAGCATCAAGCCCCCCACCAAAAGCGTTATCAAAGCCTTCAAAAGCTTCAGAGAGCGAAGCCTCCTCATTACCAAACTCAATGCCTCCATACTCTCCTTCAAAACCCTCCACCCCAACAAAGGTCGGTTTTGTAGCTTCTGCAGGCGGCAGAGCAGAGACATCGAGCCCGGCAAGGGCAGCAGCATCATCCGACTCCTTTGTCTTCTTGAATCCCCCAACAAGAGCTTCTTCAGGCTTGTTGATCTTCTCACTAGCAGCGAACGGATCCTTCTCCTCTTGCGCCGCGGGCTCTTCCACGGCTTGATCCTTGCTCTGCTCCTCAGGCGGCGGCGGAGCTATCGTTGCAGCGATCTCATCGCCGGCAGCTAGGGTTTCAGCCGGAAGCTCGAATGACGCGCCTGCAAAACCCTCAAGCGTCGATCTCCTCTCTATCGATTGAGCTTCAGCACTGCCGGCCCAATTATCAGCCCCGCGGACCCTGTTCTCAGCGTCGATCGCCGTGTGGACCATCTTGGCGATCGAATCACCGTGAATCGATGACAAGATGGTGGCAAGCCTCACGCTCCCGACGCCGCGCAGAACAATGTCGAGTGCCATGTAGATCTCGGGGTACTTGCGGTGGAGCTTCTCGGGGGTGACGTCGACGCCCCGGCAGGCGGCGACAATGACGCTGACGGCCTGGTTGACGGTGTTGATGGTGTCGAAAACGTTGGGGGAGTCGACGGTGGCGATGCCGAGGACGTAGATGGTGTTGACGAGGCGGTAGACGATGCGGTACTTGGACTCGACGCCGACGGTGACCTGGCCGCTGGAGGCGGCGAGGGGGTCGTCGCCGATGAAGGAGGAGTCGAGGATGTCGGGTTCGGGTTGGGATTGGGAGAAGGAGGCGGAGGAGGACCCGGATCCGGCGGTGGGCTTGAAGGAGGAAAGGGAGAGGCGGGTGAGGCGGAAGGCAGAGAGGGCGGCGAGGGCGCGGGCGGGGGGGAACCACTCGCGGGTCTGGAGGAGAATGTCGGATCCGTTAGCAGGCTGCAGGGAGAGGGCGAGGCACGACATTTTCGGGATCCGACCCGATAACAGATCT